>PISX010019881.1:0-37086 GCA_004024625.1 Mellivora capensis
CTGAGGGGGACCTCTCTAGACTGTGGCTGCTGCTGCTGCTTTTCCCAGCATCTAGACAAGGTCAGAGCACAGAATTTGTGCTATGCTGGCCTTCCCTGCTGGACTCCAACATACACATTCACAGCCTAACTCTTGGCCTCAGACACCCTCAGAAGGGTCCAGGACAACCCCAGTCTGAGGTCTGGAATACAGAGGTTGGGGCAGAGCCAGGGT
The DNA here is from genome assembly GCA_004024625.1 of Mellivora capensis. Lineage (NCBI taxonomy): Eukaryota > Metazoa > Chordata > Mammalia > Carnivora > Mustelidae > Mellivora > Mellivora capensis. Next base: position 214 of record PISX010019881.1, read on the forward strand.
AGGCTACATAATTTGTGAGGCCCTTTTTAAAATGATAATGCAAGGCCCCTTGTTCAAAGAGCAAAGGAGGAAGTACCTTTAAAGGGACTAAAATATAAAGCTTGTCTTTCTTCTGTGGTCTCCCTTTTGACTTCTCATTTTTTTTTAGATAGACTTCATTTTTTAGAACGGTTATAGATTCACAGAGAAATTGAGAAGATATAGAGAATTCAAATATATTGCACACCCAGGAGAAGCTTACATTAATATGGTACATTTGTTATAACTAATGAACCAATATTGACATATTGTCATTAGTTGAAATTTATACTTTATTAAAATTTCCTTTGTTTTTTTACCTAATGCCCCTTTCTACTCCTGGGCCCCATCCAGAATGCTGTGTTTCTCTTAGTTGTCATATCTCCTTAGGCTCCTCTTCGCTATGACAGTTTCTCATTCTTTCTCTGATTTTGATGATATTTACAATATCTAATGGGATTTGGCTGGTGTTTTTCTCGTGATTAGACTGGGATTATGGGTTTTGGGGAAGAACATCACAGAGATAAAGTAGCATTTCATCACATCATACCCAGGCTGCATGCTATCAGTAGGATTTATGACCATGGATGTTGACCTTGACATGGTGCTTTTTATTGATTATGTAAAATTTTATATTATTAGCATGAATTCTATAGTTCATTGTTGTATTCTTTGATGCTGGTTTTAAATGCAAACACAAGAGCATGTGACTCATATGCAGAATCACCAGAATTGCACAATTCATCTTTTGTAGCTTGTACATGCACTTGTACTTACTTCTTACCAGAATAATGGAAATGCTGCATAGAAATAAACTTTTTTCTTTTCTTGATATGTGTACATATGCACATTCTACAAAAGGAATGAAAGGTGAAAAACTGTGAGGTGGTCTTTCTTTCCTTCTTTTAAAGTTTCTTTTTAATTTAAGTAATCTCTACACCCAATGTGGGGCTTGAACTCACGACCCCAAGATCAAGAGTCACAGGCTCTTCTGACTTAGCCAACCAGGTCCCCCTCCCTTTCCTTCTTTGTAGTCAGTATAAGTGGTTGGCAAATACAGGGAAGTTACACATGTCAGAAAGGATGGGATTGGGTTTCTTGGTCATTTGTGTTTCTTAGAATGCATTCTGTGTTGGAAGTAAGTTCTGAATGGAACCAAAGGGGTAGCCTCTCCTGCCAATTAACAGTCATAGAAGTAACTCGCCATTTCCTTGCTCAAATACATCATGTAGTGTCTTTGTATGGTTTTGGTAACAGGATAATAGTGGCCTCATAGAATGAGTGGGGAAGTATTCTGCTTTTTGGAGAAGTTTGTGAAGCATTAGCCCTCATTCATCTTTATATGTTTGGTAGAATTCACCAGTGAAGCCATCTAGAACTAGATTTTTCCACCTCAGTAGCTTTTTGTTTACTAATTCATTCTCTTATTATAGGTGTGTTCATATTTGCTATTTCATCTGGAGTCAGTCTTGATAGTTTGTGTCTTTCTTGGAATTTGTCCATGTCATCTAAATTATCTAATGTACTGGCATACAGTTATTCATAGTATTCCTTCCTAATCCTTTTATTTCTGTAAAGTCAGTAGTTATGTCCTCTCTTTCATTTCTGACTCTAGTAATTTGAATTTTCTTTCTTTTTCTTTTCCTGGGTCATCAACCTATCTTTTTAGGAGATTTTATTTATTTATTTATTTATTTATTTATTTATTTATTTGACACAGAGAGAGAGAGCACAGCAGGGAGAGCAGCAGAGGGAGAGGAAGAAGCAGGCTCCCCAGCCTGATATGGATCCCAGGACCATGGGATCATGACCTGAGCTGAAGGCAGAGGCTTTGACCCACTGAGCCACCCAGGCGCCCCCTTAGTATTATTTCTAGTCTTTCAAGTTTATTGTGGTTTGTTTTATTGCCTAACATATGGTCTCTTCTGGAGTATGTTGTTCCACATGCACTTGAGAAGAATATATATCCTCTTGCTGGTGGGTGAAGTATACTATAGATGTCAGTTAGGTCTAGTTGGTTTATAATGTTCAAGTCTTCTGTTTTCTTTCTTTTTTTTTTAAGTAATCTCTACAACCGATGTGGCTTAAACTCATGACCCTGAGATCAAGAGTCTTATGTTCTACCAACTGAGCCAACTAGGTGCCCCAAACCTATTTTCTTGTTGATCTTCTGCCTTATTGTTCTATCCATTATTAAAAGTTGAAAGTCTCCAACTGTTATCATTGAATTGTCTATTTCTCCCTTCATTTTTGTCAATTTTTCTTCATGTATTTTGATAAGCTCTGTTAGGTGCATATATATTTATGACTGTTATATCTTCCTAATGGATTGACCCTCTTATTATTAAATGTCTCTCTTTCTCTCTATAAAATCTTTTTATCTCTATTAAAAAAGTTCTAAAGTCTATTTTGTCTGATTATTACTACAGTCACTCCATTTTCTTGTGGTTGCTGTGTGTGTATCGTTTTTATCCTTTTACTCTCAATCTATTTGTATTTTTGAATCTAAAATGTGTCTCCTATAAAGAGCATATTATTAGGTTTTGTTTCTTTATATCCAGTCTGACAACCCTGCCTGTTTTTGAATAGCTTAATACAGTCATACTTTATTATCACTTAAAGAGTTGAATTTAGATCTGCCATTTTACTTTTTGTTATCTATATGTCACATATCTTTTTTGTCCCTTTATTCCTCTTTTGCATTAAGTGAGTGCTTTCTAATGTTGTATTTTAGTTTTATTAATTTTTTTTGCTATATATTTTAGTTATGTCCTTAGTGTTTGCTCTAGTTGCTTACCATATATGTATTAGCTTATCAGTTTCAGCTTCAGATCCATGCTAATTTAATTCTAGTGATATCGAGAAATATTAATCCTCTGTAACTCTATTCCACTGATTTTATTGTTATATATTATTATATATAATATACCTATACTTCTTGCAAACTCAACAATACACTGTTATAATTATTACTTTGTGTAATTTTACATATTTTAAAGGCTCAGAGGGAAGAAAAGAAAGCAAGTATATGTTTCTAACTTTTGCTATGTTAATCTTTTTTTGGGCAAAGATTTTATTTATTTATTTGACAGAGAGAGAGCAGAAGCAGGGGGAGCAGCAGAGGCAGTGGGAAAAGTAGGCCTCCTGCAGAGCAGGGAACCCAACACTAGGCTCCATCCCAGGACCCTGGGATCATGACCTGAGACGAAGGCAGAGTCTTAACCAACTGAGCCACCCAAGCACCCCTGTTACATTGATCTTCTTATATATAATTTCTGGATCTCTTCACTTGGTTCCTTGGGATTCAAGTTTCCATTGGGAGTCATTTTCTTAGCTAATATAGCACTTTGTAGTATGTAACATTTCTCTGAGGCTTTGTACATTTTTCTTCGGCCTTTTCCTCTCTGTTGTTCAGATGGCTTAATTTCTATCACTCTGTCCTTGAGTTCACTAATTAGTCTTCCAGTTCAAACATACTGCTGAATTTTTCATGCCAGTTATTGTACTTTTCAACTCCTGAATTTGTTCTTTTAAAATTTGTTTTAATTTTAAAATTATTTTTAAGATTTTATTTATTTATTTATTTGAGAGAAAGAATGTTCATGAACAGTGGGGAGGGACAGAGGGAGAGGGAAAAGCAGGCTCCCCACTGAGCAGGGAGCCTGACACCAGGGTTCCATCCCAAGACCCTAAGACCATGACCCGAGCTGAAGGCAGTTGCCCAACTGACTGAGCCTCCGAGGGGCCCCATTTGTTCTTTTTTTTTCTAACTTTATTTATTTATTTGAAAGACAGAGATCATAAGTAGGCAGAGAGACAGGCAGAGGGAGAGGAAGGGAAGCAGGCTCCCTGCTGAGCAGAGAGCCCGACGTGGGACTCCATCCCAGGACCCCGGGATCATGACCCGAGCCGAAGGTAGAGACCTCTCTCTCTTTTTTTAAGATTTTATTTGTTTATTTGATAGGGAGAGAGAGAGAGAGGGCACAAGCAAGGGGAGCAGCAGGCAGAGGAAGAGGGAGATGCAGGGCTCCATCCCAGGACCCTAATAAGATCAGGGCCTGAGCCGAAGGCAGACACCCAACCATATGAGCTACCCTAAAAATGATTTCTCTTTATTGATATTCTGTATTTGATTTCACATTGTTATCATATCTTCCTTTCTTCTTCAATCATGGTTTCCTTTAATTCTGGAATCACATTTACAGTGGCTACTTTAAAGTCTTTTTTAATCTGGTGTCTGGTCGCTCTTATAGGCAGTTTGTGTTGCCTGCTTTTTTTCCTGATATATGGGGCATACTTTCCTGTTTCTTTGCACATCTCATAGTATTTTGTTGGAGACTGGACATTTTAGATAATGTATTTTAGTAACTCTGGGTATTGGTTCCTCTCCACCAAGGGCTTGTTTTTGTTATTTTTCCATTTGTTTAGTGACTAGCTGGATTATTTTATATATTTATTTACATATTTAGATTATTTAGATATTTAGATAACTTAGATAATTTTAGATACTTCAGCTGGTCTCTAAACAAATAATGTCTGTTCCACACACAGTGTGAAACCCCTAGCTTGTTCCTCAGTGGGCTCAGCTTTAGGTATGCCCACAGTCACCCTGAGATGACACCGTTTTGGCAGGGCTCTCTATGTCTATTTCCCTGACCACACTTGCCTGTTAAACACCACTAATTGTGTGCTGATTGCTCTATTGTTTTCAACAATGCCCTGAGGCATAAATTGTTCTACTAACGGAGATTAGTTCTGCTCCCAGGTCTTCTCTTAGCTCTCTCTGTCACATTTTCTCTGTTGAATGAGCTGACCTACAGTTTAGTCTCTATCCCCAATGAATCAATGTCCTCTCAATTGCTTTTCACCGTGTGTGGTGTTATCTGGCACTATTTCTGACACCAAAGGCATTGTGTTTTTCCACACCAACCAGTTCTCTGATTCTCCAACACCAGCTGGCTTTCCTACAATTCAATCCAATTCTGGCACTAACTCACAAGTTAGTGTAGACCTTATAGGTTAAGGGCTCAGTTTTGCAAGACTACCCCCACTTCAGACACTTGCCACAAATGGGGTGCCTGGGCTACCCATGCTTCTGCTCAGCCAACTACAAATTTGTAAGTTCCCATGACCCCCTCTTCAGTTTTAGTACTTTACTAGAACAACTCACAGAACTCAAGAAAGTGCTTTTCAATTTTTTTTTTACAAAATTGAAGTGCTTTAGTTACTGGTACTGGTTTATTTTAAAGGATGCAACTCTGAAACAGCTAAGTGGAAAAGAAACATAGAGCAAGGTATTGGGGGGTAGGGAGTGATGCAGGATTTCCATGCCCTCTCCAGGCACACCACTTTCCCAGCACATTAATGTGTTTACCAACCTGGAAGCTCCCCAATCCCTGTCATTTAGGGAGGTTTATGGATATTTCATTACATAGGTACAATTGATTAAATCATCAGTTATTGGTAATTGAATTCAATCTCCAGCTCCTCTCACTCCTGAGAGGTTGGGAGAAGGGAAATGGGACTGAAAGTTCCAACCTTTTAATAATTTGTTTGGTCTTTCTGGTGACCAGCCCCCATTCTGAAGCTGTGGTGACCCTGTGAGTCACCTCATTAGTATAAACTCAGATGTGGTCAAATGGTCTCATTATGAATAACAAAAGATAGTCCTATACTTTAGGAAACCCCAAGAGCTTTAGGAGTTCTGTGCCAGGAACTGGAGACCAAGACCAAATATATATTTTTTATTATACCACACAGTACAACCTCTATTGTTTTCAAGAGCTCCTTGAGGCTCAATCTTCTCCACACGCTGTTGCAAATGAAATCATTTCCTTTGAGAAGAAATTTAAAGCTCTCTGTTTGACAATGTGCTTCTCCCCCCAGATAAAAAACTGAGCCATGGCTCTGGAGTTTGCAGTTATTTATTTTATATTATCACAAAATATACCTTCAAATAATATTATATGACTTCATGATTAATGGAAGAAGTTTACAACCATGTATTTCCCCCATCATCCTTTTTCTGTTGTGTTATTTTTATTTCTACAGATGTTATAAACACACAGTACATTGGTGTAATTTTTATTGTATAATAATTTCTCATTAACAGTGTTATTGAAATATAGTTTATATGCTATATAATAGCATATAATAGCACTCATGTAAAGTGTACAAATCAATGGCTTTTAGTATATCCATAAGGTTGGGCACCCATCACCTAATCTAATTTTAGAACATTTTTATTATACTGGGAGGTTCAGTCAGTTAAGCATCTGTCTTCAGCACAGGTCATGATCCCAGGGTCCTGGGATTGAGCCCCACATCGTTGTCATCCTCCTCGTTGTCTGTTGTCTTTGTCGTCAGGCGGAGAGCCCGTTTCTCTCTCTCCTTCTGTGGCTCACCCTGCTTGTGCTCTCTTACTCTCTCTTTGTCAAATAAATGAATAAAATTCTTCTAAAAAAGAACATTTTTATTATCCTAAAAAGAAACCTGGTATTCACTACCAATTATTTTCTTTCCCTACCCTACTGCCAGCCCCAAGAAACCACTAATTTACTTTCCATCGCTACAGGTTTGCTGATATGGCAATTTCTTAGAAATTGAATAATACAATATAGGTTCTTCTGTGGCTGACTTCTATCAGTTAGCATATTGTTTTCAAGGTTTATCCATGTCAAAGCATGTATCAATACCTCTTCCTTTTTTTTAGATTTTATTTATTTATTTGTCAGAGAGAGAACATGCACAGGCAGGGGGAGTGGCAGAGGCAGAGGGAGAAGCAGGTTCCCCACCGAGCAAGGAGCCTGATGCAGGACTCGATCCCAGGACCCTAGGCTCACCACCCAAGCCAAAGGCAGACACACTTAATTGACTGAGCCACCCAAGTATCCCTATACTTCTTCCTTTTATTGTTAAATATATTTTATTATATGATATACCACATATTTTTTTTCTTTTTTTATTAACATATAACATATTATTAGCCCCAGGGGTACCACATATTGTTTAATATACTCATCAATTGTTAGACATTTGGGGTTTTTCCAATTTTTCTATTGGCTATTATAAACAATGCATCTATGAACATCTGTGTTTAAGTTTTAGGTAGCCATATCTTTTTATTTCTCTTGGGTATATACCAAGGAATAGAATGGGTGGGTTATATGATAAATCTGTGTTTAACATTTGGAAGTACTGCCAATCTATTTTTCAAATTGGGAGCAGCATTTTACATTCCCAGCGGCAATGTTTAAGGGATCCAGTTTCTCATTATCTTTTCTAAAGATTATTTTCCATCCTTTTCATTTTGCTATCATATTGTATGTGAATTGTTACCTCCTTTTGGTTCTGATTCACATTTCCCTAATGATTAATGATATTGAACTCTTTTTTAAATGTGCCTATTGGTTATCTGTTTATCTTTGGAGAAATGTCTATTCAAATAACTTGCCCATTTTTAAATCAGGCCATTTGTCTTTTCATGGCTGAATTTCCAGAGTTCTTTATATATTCTGGAAGTTAGTTCTTTATCAGATTGATTTGCAAGTATTTTTTCTCATTCTTTGTGTTTTCTCTTCACTTAATTAGTGGTGTAATTGGAAGCTCAAAACTTTTTCATTGTCTAATATATCTTATCTTTTGTCACACATACTTTTGTTGTCATGTCTAAGGAAGCATTATTAAACCCAAGGTCATGAAGATTTCCTCCTATGTTTTAAGGGTTTTATGATTTTGGCTCTTATATTAATAGTTATGACGCAGATTGAGTTAATTTTGGTATACTTATGATGTAGTGGTCTAATTTTCAACCTGTGGCTTGTAGATATCCAATTGTTCCACCACTTTCGTTTCAAAACTATTCTTTCCCCTTCAGTTATCTTGACACATTTGTCAAAAATCAATTGAGCTTAAATATGGGGGTTTACTCTTAGGCTCTCAGTTCTTTTCCATTGATCTATATTATCTGTCCTCATACCCATACCAACTGTCTTGATTATTGTTATTTTGTAGTAAGTTTTGAAATTGGGAGGTATGAGATAGTTCATATTATTCTTTCTAAGATTATTTTTTCTGTTCTAGGTCCCATGAATTTGGAATTATTTTGTCATTTTCTACATAGATACCAGATGGAATTTTGATAGGGATTGCGCTGAATCTGTAGATCAATTAGAGAATATTGTCATCTGAACAATACTGTCTTTCAGTCCATGAACATGGGATTTCCCTTTATTTAGGTCTTCTTTATTTTTTTAAAAAAAATTTAAAGGTTTATTTATTTATTTGAGAGAGAGAGAGAGTGCACAGTGGAGGGGCAGAGGGAGAAAGAGAGAGAATCCTGAGCAGACTACTGGCTGAGCATGGAACCAACCCTGAGATCATGACCTGAGCCAAAATCAAGAGTTGGACATTAACTTACTGAGTCACCCAGATGCCCCTTCTTTATATTTTTAAAATAATATTTTGAGTTTTCAATTTATAAGTCTGGCATTTCTTTTGTTCGATATATTACTAGCAATTATTTTGGTTTTGATGCCACTGTAAATGGAATTATTTTCTCAAGTTCACTTTCAGATTGTTAATTTCCAATGTAAAGAAATACAGGGACACCTGGGTGGCTCAGTTCGTTAAGCAGCTGCCTTCAGCTCAGGTCATGATCCCAGGATCCTGCGATTGAGTCCCACATCGGGCTCCCTGCTCAGCAGGGAGCCTGCTTCTCCCTTTCACTCTGCCTGCTGCTCCCCTTGCTAGTTCTCTCTCTCTTTCTCTTTCTCAAATGAATAAATAAAATCTTTTTTAAAAGGAAGACATACAATTAAGTTTTATATATTGATATTGTATCCTGCCACAGTATTATGCTAATATAATTAATATTTAATGGATTCCTTGGGATTTGCTCTATGTAAGATTATATTGCTTTCAAATAGAGATCCTTTTACTTATTTATTTCCTAACTGGATGCCTTTTTATTTCTTTTTCTTGACTAATTGCCCTGGCTAGAACTTGTAGTACAATTTGTAAAAATGGCCAGAGAGGACATCTTCATATTGTTTCTGTTCTTAGAAGGAACACTTTTAGTCTTTCTCCCTTAAGCGTGATGTAAGTTGTGTGTTTTGGTAGATGTCCTTTATCAAATTGAAGAAGTTCTTTTGTAGTCCTAGTTTCTTGGATATTTTTATCATGACAGGGTGCCAGATTTTGTCAAATGTTTTTTCTGCATCTATTATATTGAGATGATCTTGTGGTTTTTGGCTTTCATTCTGTTAATATGGTGGCTTATATTGACTGACTTTTGTGTATTATACTAAATTTACATTTCTGGGATAAATTCCACTTGGTCATTGGGTATAATAATTTTTATATATTGCTGGATTCATTTTGGTAGTAATTTGTTGAGGGTTTTGCATCTAATTTATAAAAGGTATTGGTCTGTAGTTTTCTTATTATACTTGGTCTTGTTTTGATATCAGGGTGATACTGGTCTCATATAATTAATTGGGAAGTATTTCTCCCTCTTCTGTATTATAATCATAATCATATTAAAAATTTACTGTGAGGAAGAATATACTTCTAGAAATTATGAAATATATTTATAAATTTGCCAACCCATACAATGTTAGTATAATAGGCAGTCCACAATTGCTTACTTCTTAGTTTTCATTAGAAATTACAGTTTCGGGACGCCTGGGTGGCTCAGTTGGTTGAGCGGATGCCTTTGGCTCAGGTCATGATCCCAGCATCCTGGGATCGAGTCCCACATCGGGCTCCTTGCTCGGCGGGGAGCCTGCTTCTCCCTCTGCCTCTGCCTGCCACTCTGTCTGCCTGTGCTCTCTCTCTCTCTAGCAAATAAATAAATTAAAAAAAAAAAGAAATTACAGTTTCTGGGGGCACTTGGGTGGCTCAATTGGTTAAGCATCTGCTTTGGCTTAGGTCAGGATCTAGGGGTCTTGGGATCAAGCCTGCATCAGGCTCCCTGCTCAACAAGGAGTCTGCTTTTCCCTCTGCCCCATCCCCCTGCTTGTGCTCTCTCTCTCTCTCTCTCTCTCTCTCTCTCTCTGTCAGATAAATAAATAAATTCCTTTAAAAACAAGGAAGAGGGTGCCTGGGTGGCTCAGTTGGTTAAGCAACTGCCTTCAGCTCGGGTCATGATCCCGGAGTCCTGGGATTGAGTCCCACATCGGTCTCCCAGCTCCATGGGGTGTCTGCTTCTCCCTCTGACCTCCCTTCTCTCACTCTGTCTCTCTCTCTCTCTCTCAAATAAATAAATAAAATCTTAAAAAAAAAAACAAAAGAAACAAACAAAAAAGACAAGGAAGATGATGTTGTTTAACTCTGATAAATATCACTGAATCTAACACTAAGGCCATAGGTACACAGCAAAAATCCCTAGGCTTTCTTGCTTTAGTGGCTTTAGATAATAGAATTGCTTTAGATTGCTTGTTGGCTGAACAAGGAGGAGTTTGTGCCATAGCAAATGCCTCCCACAGTATCTGGATCAGTACCTCTGGTAATTCCTAAAATAAAGGAATTAACAAACAAGACACTTAGCTAAAACAGATTGATGTCTCTTCAGGTATATTTTTAAAATTTATTTGCTCTCAATTGGTTTGGTTCATTCTCAATTGGTTCTCAATTGGTCCCTGATTAAGGAGCATACTTTAGTCTTTGGCATTATCCCCTGATAGTCATCACTGTAGTCTCCCTGGTATGCTGTGTTCTTTCAAGGGTCTGAAGTACATATTCACAGTCATCAGCATACAGCAGATGGTCTCACCATACTTGGAGAAACAAACAAGATGAACAACAAAATGGAATAGCAAAAACAATCTTCCACAAAACTGACATCATAACTTAATGAGTTTCATGAGACAAGACTAGTTTAAACCTGATGGTGATGGAGAGTGACACTAATACCAAAATTTGGGTTAATCTCTCACGAATGAAAGAATGACCAAAAGGAGGGAATTATTATTATTTGTTATTTCTTTTCAGCGTAACAGAATTCATTGTTTTTGCACCACACCCAGTGCTCCATGCAATACGTGCCCTCCATAATACCCTCCACCTGGCTCCCCCAACCTCCCACCCCCTGCCCCTTCAAAACCCTCAGGTTGCTTTTCAGAGTCCATAGTCTCTCATGGTTCATCTCCCTCTAAAAGGAGGGAATTATTAAAGTAATTGAGCGAGGTCATCATTAGACTGAAGTGGCACTAATGACTTGGTAGACTAAAGCAAACCAAAACCTAAACCAGAGTCAATTCCTATAACTATCTCAAGGTTAAGAAGAACAACCAATCACAAGCAGCTAACTAGGCTTCCCAGGATAATGCAACCATTTAAGATATCCAATTAAATAATTTCCTCACTTTGCTTCTGTATCTTCTCTATAAAAATCTTGCCCCTATGCCTGCGTGGCTGAGTGGGTTAAGCTTCTGCTTTCTGCTCAGGTCATGCTCCCAAGCTCCCAGGAAGCCTGCTTCTGCCTCTCCCTCTGCCTGCCACTCTCCATGCTTGTGCTCTCTCCACCCCCACCCTTGTCGAGTAAATAAATAAAATCTTTAAAAAAAAACAAACCCTGCGCCTAGCTCCTGTCTGTGGAGTATTCCTAACCTCTTCCAATTTGGCACTGTTCGATTTGAGCTGATGTTTGCTCAAACCCTTAAAAATGTTAATATGCCTCAGTTTATCTTTTTTTTTTAAAGATTTTATTTATTTATTTGACAGACAGAGATCACAGGTAGGCAGAGAGGCAGGCAGAGAGAGAGGAAGGGAAGCAGGCTCCCTACTGAGCAGAGAGCCCGATGGATGATGGATGCGGGGCTCGATCCCAGGACCCCGGGACCATGACCTGAGCCGAAGGTAGAGGCTTTAACCCACTGGGCCACCCAGGCGCCCCGTGCCTCAGTTTATTTTTTAACAATTCTTCAGATTTGTAAAGTATTGGCATTTGCTCTTCTTTAAACGCTGGTAGATGTAAAGAAAAAACACTCATGTATCTCCTCTACTCTCAATACTCTGCTACAACACTGTTTCACTTTGACAGCAGACTTATGGGTTTTCCACACATCAAGCAGTTCTGCAACACCTGCTGTGTGTTCGCTACTCAATTCTGACACTGTCTACTAGGAGACAGCATCATATCCCACAGAGTGGTTCTACAACCCTGTACCCATTGCCACTTCAGATGCCAATTGCAAGTGAGGATACCTGTGCTTCTGACTGATTGGCTGGAGATTGGAGGTTCCCATGACCCCCACCTCAGGTTTAATTAATTTGCTAGAGCAGCTCTTAGAACTCAGGAAACCATTTTACTTACTAGATTACCAGTTTATTGTAAAAGGATATAACTCAGGAACGGCCAAATAGAAGAGATTCATAGGGCAAGGTATGTGTGAAAGGATGTAGAGCTTCCATGCCTTCTCTGGGAGAGCAACTCTACCAGAACATCTATGTTTTTGCCAACTGGGAAGCTTCTTGAACCCCATATTCAGGGATTTTTATGGAGGTTTCATTACATAGGCATGAGTGATTAAATTATTGGTCACTGGCAATTAATCTCTAGCTCCCTTTCCCTCCCCTGAGGTGGGATGGGGAGGGAAGGATGAGCTGAAAGTCCCATCCGTCTAATTATGGTGGGTTCTCTTGGCAACTAGCCTTCGTCCTTAGGTTACCTATGGACTTTTCAACGGTCATCTCATTAATATAAAGTGGTATGGTTGAAAAGGGCTTGTTATGAATAATAAGACACCTTTATTGCTCTTATCACTTAGGAAGTTCCAAGGGTTTTAGGAGCTCTGTGGCAGGAACAGGACAGAGAACAAATATATATTTCTTTTTTAAAATATTTTATTTATTTCTTTGACAGAGTGAGAGAGATCACAAGTAGGCAGAGAGGCAGGCAGAAAGAGAGATGGAAGCAGGCTCCCTGCTGAGCAGAGACCCCGATGCAGGGCTGGATCCCAGGACCCTGAGATCATGACCTGAGCCAAAGGCAGAGGCTTTAACCCACTGAGCCGCCCAGGGGCCCCCTTGTTATAAACCACAATATCACAGTAGAATTCATCAGTGCAACCATCTGAACCTGGGGTTTTCTTCACAGAAAGTTTTTGGTGTTTTATTTTTTAAGTAATAAATTTCATCTCTTTACTCGTTACAGGTCTATTCAGACTTTGTATTTCTTCTTGACTTGGTTTGGGTAGTTTAACTCCTTCTAGGAATGTCCATTTCATCTAGGTTATATAATTCATTGTCATACAATTATTTATAGTATTGTCTTACAATCCTTTTTATTTGTGTAAGGTTGATAGTGGTGTCCCCTCTTTCATTTTTTAGTAATATGAATCTTCTCACCTTTTTCTCTCTTTTGTTGTTCAGTGCAGCTAATGATTTGTTGCCTTTGTTGTTCTTTTCAAAGAACCAAATTTTGGTTTCATTGATTTTCTTTACTGTTTTTGTGTTCCCTATCTCATTAATTTCTACTCTAATCTTTATCATTTCCTGCCTTCAACTTGCATTGTGTTCAGGTTGGTATTCTTTTCAGTTTCTTGAGGTGGAAGACTAGGTTATTGAGATCTTTCTTCCTTTTAAAATATAGATGTTTACAGCTACGATTTTTTCTCTAGGCTCTGCTTTAACTGCATCCCATAAGTTTTGGTATGTGGTGTTTTCAATTTCTTTCATCTCAAATTATTGTGTAATCCCACCCTCTTTCACCTATTGGCTTTTTAGGAGGTTTTTTTTTTAAATTTACTGAACATTTGTGAATTCCCCACATGTGCTCATTTCTAATTTCATGACATTTTGGCCAGAGAATATATTTGTAGATTATAGATTTCAATACTTTTAAATATTTTGAGACTTATTCTATGGTTTAACACAATTATTGGGGGAAAAATAGAACAAACTAAACCAAAGCAAACAGAAGGAAGGAAAGAATAAATAAATATTAGTGTAAAAATAAATGGAATAGAGCACAGGAAAATAGACAATGAAACCAAAATTGGTTCTTTAAAAAGATCAACAAAATTAACAGACTGTTAGCTACACTGAGAAAAAGCAAGAAGATTCTCATTACTAAAATCAGGAACAAAAGTGGGGACATCATTGCTGACCTTACAGAATGAAGAGAATTGTAACGAAAATCTATGAATCTATGCATCTGTTGCAGGTCAACAAACTAGACAATCTACAAGAAATGGACATTTTTCTAAAAAGATATACTATACTGAAGCTGACTCAAAAAGAATTAGAAAATCTGAATAGACCTATATCAAGTAAAGAGATTGAATTAGTAATCCAAAAAAACCTCATAAAGAAAAGCCCAGGCCCAGACAGCCTCATTGGTTTATTCTATCTATCTATCTATCTATCTATCTATCTATTTACTTATTTGAGATTTTATTTATTTGACAAAGGGAGAGACAGCAAGAAAGGAACACAAGGAGTGGGAGAGGGAAAAGCAGGCTTCCTGCTGAGCAGGGAGCCTGATTCAGGGCTCTGTACAAGGACCCTGGGGTCATGACCTGAGCCAAAGGCAGATGCTTAATGCCTAAGCCACTCAGGCACCTCTCTACTAAACTTTTAAAGAAAAATTAATAATAAACCTTTAATATTCTTGTAAAAATAGGAGAGAAAACACTTTTCAACACATTCTATAATGTGAGCATTACCCTGATACCAAACCAGATAAAAATATCAAAAAAGACAACTATAAAACAATATGCCTTATGAATATAGACACTAAATACTAACAAAATAATCCAACATCATATATAACAATACCATGACCAAGTGGGATTCACCCCAAGAATGCAAGCTTATTTTTTTTAATTTTTAAATTATTTTATTTATTTGCTTGTCAGAGAGAAGAGAGAGAGCACAAGCAGGGGGAGCAGCAGGCAGAGGGAACAGTGCGCAGAAGGAGAAGCAGGCTCCCCACTGAGCAGGGAGCCCAACAAGGGACTTGATGGACTTGACCGCAGGATCCTGGGATCATGATCTGAGCCGAAGGCAGACGCTTAACTGACTGAGCCACCCAGGCATCCCAAATGTAAGCTTATTTGATGTGTGAAAATCAACCAACATAAAATGCCATATTAATTCAATAAAGAAAGATCTCATGATCTTCTCACTAGATGCAGAAAAAGCATTTGACAAAATGGGAACTTCCTCAATCCGATAAAGATACAATGTAACTATACCACCTTACATTATACTTCATGGTGAAAGATGTAATGCTTTTTCCTAAGATCAGGTGCAAGGCAATAATTTTTTATATTCATACTTTTATTCAGTATTACACTGGAGGTTCTAGCCAGGGCAATTAGGCAAGAAAAAGAAATAAAAGGCATCCAGATTTGAAGCAAGAAGTAAATCTATATTCATAGCGTGATTTTGTAAATAATATTCCAAAGGTAGGCACACACAAAAAAGCTTTTAAAACTAATAAGTGTATTCAGAAAGGTTGCAGAATGCCATAACAATATACAAAATTAGTTATATTTCTATACACTGGCAATGAACTATCTGAAGATGAAAATGAAAAAAAAATGGAGTACCTGGGGAAGGCCTGGGTGGCTCAGTCAGTTGAGTGTCTGCCTTCCACTCATGTTTTGATCCCAGGGACCTGGGATCAAGTCCCATATTGGGCTCCTTGCTCAGCGGGGAGCCTGCTTCTCTCCCTCTGCCTGCTCTGCATGCTGCTCCCCCACTTGTCCTCTCTCTCTCTCTCTCTGACAAATAAATAAAATCTTTAAAAAAAAAAAAAAGAAAGAAAATGGAGTACCTGGGTAGCTCAGTCATTTAAGTGTATGCCTTAGGCTCAGGTCATGATCCCAGGTCTTTTGGGCTCCCTGCTCTGTGCGGAGTCTGCTTCTTCCTCTTCCTCTGCCCTTCCTCCCCAATCATGCTCTCTCTCTCTCTCTCTCTCTGTCAAGTAAATAAATAAAATCTTAAAAAAAAAACTAAGAAAATGATCCTATTTACAGTAAGGTAAAAAAGAATAAAATACTTAAGAATAAATTTAACCAAAGAAATGCAACCACTGTACACTGAAAAAAAATTTTAAATGCTGCTTAAAGAAATTAAGAAAGATGTAAATAAATGTAAAGATATTCTGTGTTCATGGATGGAAGACTTAATATTGTTAACTTAGCACTACTTCCCAAACTGACCTGCAGATTTACTGCAACCTCTATCAAAGTTCCTGCTGACATCTTTTCAGAACTTGACAAGCTAATCCCAAAATTCTTTTGGACATCCAAAATACCCAGAATGGTCAAAACAATATTGAAAAAGGAAAAAATTGGAGGCCTCGTAGTTTTGTATTTCCAAGTTTATTACAAAGCTACAATAATCAAGACAGTGTGGTACTTACATAAGGATAGGAATATGGAAAAATTAAATATAATTCAGGGTCTAGAACTAAACCTTCATGTTTGTGGTCAAATGATTTTTGACAAATGTGCCAAGATAATTCAATGGGGGAAAGAATAGTTTTTAAGGAAATGGTGCTAGGACAGCTGGATAGCTACATGCAAAAGAATGAATTTGAGCCCCTACATCACATCCTATGTGAACTCAAAATGAATCATAGTTCTAAATGTAAAAGCTGAGCCTATAACACTCTTAGAAGAAAACATATGAGTAAACATTTATGATCATAAGTTAGGCAATATTTTCTTAGACATGACACCAAAAGCATAGGTAACAAAAGATAAAATAGGTGAATTGGCAGCTTAGTAAAAATAAAAAACTTTTATGCTTCAAAGGACACCATTCGGGAAATGAAAAATCAACCTACAGAGTGAGAGAAAATACTTGCAAATCAAATATCTGATAAAGGACTGCTATCCAGAATATATAAAGGTCTCTTACAAGTCAACAATTAAAGGACAAGTAATCAAATCTATTTTTTAAATGGGCAAATGTTTTGCATATACCTTTTTCTAAAGAAGATATACAAGTGGTGATCATGCCCATGAAAACATATTCAATAATATTACCTGTTATGGAAATATAAATCACACTACAGTGAGATATACCACTTCATATCAACAAGGATAGGCAAAATAAAAAGACAGACTATAGCAAGTCCTGGTGAGAATGTGAAGAAACTGAAACCTCATACATTGTTGGTGGGAATGTACGATGGTGTAGCCACTTTGAAAAACATTTGGTAGTTCGCAAAATGTAAAACATAGAATTACCATACAACCCAGCAATTCTAATCCTAGGTGTATACTCCAAAGAATTAAAACATGTTCACACATCAGCTTTTACACAAATATTCATAGCAGCATTATTCATTGTAGCCAAAAATGAGAACAACCCAAATGTTCATCACCTGATGAATGGATAAATAAATGTGCTATGCCATCGAATGGGATACTATTAGGCAGTAAAAAGGAATAGAGTACTGATACATGCTACAACATAGATGAACTTTCAAAACATCGTGTTGAGTGAAAGAAGCTAGTCACAAAGACTGCATGTTGTATGATTCCATTTATATGAAATGTCCACAATGCCAAATCCATAGAGACAGGGAAGGTAGATTAATGGTTACCAGTTACTGGGTAGGGTGAGGATGGTGATGGAGGAGAATATGTAATGTTTGCTCATGTATAGGGTTTCTTTTATGGATGATGAGGATACTCTAAAATTAGATAGTGGTGGTGGTTGCACAACTTTGTGAATATACTAACTGAATTGTATACTTTATTTTTTTTAAGATTTTATTTATTTATTTGACAGAGATTACAAGTAGGCAAGAGAGGCAGGCAGGGAAAGAGAGGAGGAAGCAGGATCTCCGCGGAGCAGAGAGCCCGATGTGGGGCTCGATCCCAGGACCCTGGGATCATGACCTGAGCCGAAAGCAGAGGCTTTAACCCACTGAGCCACCCAGGCGCCCCTGAATTGTATACTTTAAAAAGGGATGAATTTTGTGGCATGTGAATTATATCTTAATAAAAGTGGTATCTAAGAAAGTGTAATTATTTCCATTTAAAGACAAAGCACTTTTTTTCTGTGGTGGAAGAGGCCCACTGTAATCAACCTTCCCCATGTGAATGTCTGGTACCCCCTGGAAATGGGGCCCTTGGCAGGTTCTGTACTCAGCTGTGACAAGTAGTCACATCAGGTTGGTAAGGGGAGTCAATATTGTTGCACTCTTGCATAGCTCTATTCTTGCTCTCATGGCCACTTTACGGGGGCTCATTGAGCAAACACCAGGATTGCTGGGAGGAAAAACTGAATGATATCTACAGAGATGGTCATTTTTTTCTCCTAATTATTGAGAGCTTTCTCTGCAGTGGCTGCCCCCAGTGGGTACACTCGCTATCTGAATATATAGATATGGACTATTTAGAAGGGAATGTGGTCTAGATGTCAAGATCCTCCCAATGGCTAAAAACATGCAGAAACTTGTTCAGGGCATCCACCATGAAGGATCCCTGTGCCCGTTTCTTCATAATCATGCAGATACCTTTTGTGAGCTGGTGCCTAAACACTGCCTGATCTTTTCTTTCTTTTTTTTAGATTTTATTTATTTATTTATTTAAGAGAGAGAGAGAGAGAGAGAGAGAGAGCACAAGCACAGAGGGAGAGTGAGAGGAAAAAGCAGATTCACCACTGAGCAGAGAGCCTGACGCGGGGCTTGATCCCAGGACTCTGGGATCATGACCTGAGCTGAAGGCAGAAGCTTAATTGACTGAGCCACCTAGACACCCCATCTTTTTTTTAAAAGTGAGATAACCTAGTAGGTACCTTCAGACCAACTGAGCCTGGTCTTTTCTCTTTTTTAAAAGATTTATTTATTTATTTAAGAGAGTGGGGGGAGTGAAGGGGCAAAGGGAGAGACTCTCAAGCAGACTCCGTGCTGAGGGGCATGGAGCCTGGTGTGGGGCTTGATCTCAAGACCCCAAGATCATGATCTGAGCTGAAACCAAGAGTTGGATGCTTACCCAACTGAACCACCCAGGCACTCTGAGCCTGATCTTTTCTATGCTGCCTCTGACAGTATTTTCCCAAGAGCCTGTGGAAACTGGCTAGCATAGGGCTCTCTCTCTCCTCGGTCCTGAACCCTAAATTTCTTTGGGGTTAGGTGGGAAAGTCCCTCCTTGAAAAAGTAATTGAGATAATCAGACTTTTGCACAGACAGGGAGGGGCTTAGAGAGCCAAGCTTTGAACAATTTTGACCCTGTGCCATTGAATAACAATCAGGATGCTTTAACCTTGAAGAACAGTCAGTAAACATAAATGGTCCAGAAAATAAAACCACAAACCAAAAAAAATTTTTTTTTAGAAATGAAGCTTAAGATTATTTATTTTGAGAGAGAGAGAGAGAGAGAGAGACTGGGGGAGGGGCAGAGGGAGATAATCTTTCACACAGATTCCCTGCGGAGTGACGAACCCAGCTCCTGGCTCCATCCCACAACCCATGAGATCATGACCTGAGCTAAAACCAAAAGTTGGATGCTTAACCAACTGAGCCACCCAAGCACCCCTCCCCCATTTTTTAAGTGAGGGCACAGGCTGGCTAAATCATTTTGTGAGTTGATCACAGAAAAAGAACTTTGAATTTCTGACAAATTTTAGAAAAATTGAATGGAGGGAATACAAGGCATTAGATGTTCAGTTGCTTAATTACAAGCCACAGAAGCCAACTCTGGTTAATTTGAGCAGAAAGAGACTATTATTAAAGGGTATTGAGTGGCATTGGGATGGGGATGGTGCTAGAAGAGGCAGATGATAAGGATTAAAGTTACTACAGTTGGGAACAAATCCAGAATACACTTGAGAATCAATCTGATTTCTGTGCCTTTTAGTTTTTGCTTTTTCCAGAATGTCTTATAAATGGAAGCAAACTAGAGTATAGCCTTTTAAAAAAGATTTTATTTATTTATTTGACACAGAGAGAGAGACAGTGACAGAGGGAACACAAGCAGGGGGAGGGGGGAGGGAGAAGCAGGCTCCCCACTGAACAGGGAGTCCAACATGGGACTCCATCCCAGGAGCCTGGGATCATGACCTGATCCAAGGCAGAGGCAGACGCTTAATGACTGAGCCACCCAGGCGCCCCCAGAGCATAGCCTTTTTTGGTCTGGCTTCTTTCACTTAGCCTAATGAATTTGAGTCGTTCATGTTTTTGCATGAGCCAGTAGTTTTTTCTTATTTATCCATTCACCATTTGGGGGATAATTTGGATTGTTTCCAGTTTTGAGCTCTTATGAATAAAGCTACTAAAGTTTTCATTTCTCTTGGGTAAATACTTAGGAGTGGGATTACTGGGTCATATGGCAAGTGTATGGCTGCCAAACTTTTCTAAAGAGACCATGCCATTTTTTCCCATTTATTTTAAGTAAACTCTACATCCAGCATGGGGCTCAAACTCATGACCCCAAGATCAAGAGTGGCATGCTCTACTGACTTGAGCCAGCGAGGTGCCCTGGGCCAGTTGTTCCATATCCTTGTTAGAACTTTTTAATAACAGCCTTTTGTTTTTGTTTTTTTAGTTTAGCCACTCTAGTAGGAGTGTAGTAGTATCTCATTTCCCTGAAAATTAATGTCGTTGAACATGTTTTCATCTGATCATTTGCCATATTCGTCTTTTCTTTGGTGAAGTGTCTATTCAAATCTTTGCCTATTTTTAAATTGTCTAATTTTCTTGTTATTTGTCTTATTATTACTGAGTTGTAAGAGTTCTTTGTATATTCTGGAGACAGATACTTTATCAATGATCTTCCAGGTGGAAGCTTGTCTTTTCACTTTCCTAACATGTTAATGGCTTTTGAGGAGCTTTTTAATGAGGAGCCTCCATTTAATGAGGAGCCACTAAAATATAAAAATATTTTAATATTAATGTGGTCCAATTTATATATTTTTTTACTAGCACTTAACATCCTTCTGTGAAAGGTTTGCCTAACCCAAGATTATCTCTTTACTCCTATTTTTTCTAACAATATTTAATTTTATATATTTTTAAGGTAATCTCTACATTCAATGTGGGTCTTGAACTCACAATCCCTTTGGGCTCTGGATCCCAAAGTCCAGAGCATGCACCACTGACTGAGCCAGCCAGGCACCCTTCTAACAATATTTTAAATTTTATTGTCTGCATTTAAATGTTTTATCATTAGCATTTGTCTTTTTCTATTTCTTAGTAAGAAAAACTGGAACTTATTAAGTAGATAGTGGAAGAAAAATAATTTCAAAAGTCTTTAAACCACTGTAACATTAAGTAAGCAATATTTTACTCTGCAACTACAGATTATTCCATATTTTTCCTATTTTTGAATGAAGTATTAATACTTTTAGTTTTTGCATTTTGACCTCTGAGCCATTTTGAGTCCATATTTTGTATATGGTGTGAGGCAAGGGTACTTTTTTTAAAGATTTTGTTTATTTATTTAAAGATTTTATGTATTTGTTTGAGAGAGAGAGAGAGAGAGCATGAGAAGTGGGAGGGTCAGAGGGAGAATCAGACTCCATGCTGAGCAGGGAGCCCAATGCAGGATTCAATCTCCGGACTCCAGGGTCATGACCTGAGCTGAAGGCAGTCACTTAACGAACTGAGCCACCCAGGCACCCCAAAGATTTTATTTATTTATTTTTTTATTTGACAGAGAGAGAGAGATCACAAGTAGGCAGAGAGGTAGGCCAGGGTGGGGCTCGATCCTGGGACCCTGAGATCATGACCTGAGCCGAAGGCAGAGAGAAGCTTAACCACTGAGCCACCCAGGTGCCCCAAAGGTACTCTTTTTTTTGTATATGGATGTCTTCTATAGACTGAATGTGTAACCCTCAAATTCATATTTAAATCCTAACATCCAATGTGGTGGAATTTGGAGGTGGGATCTTTGGGAAGTGATTAGGCCATGTGGTGGAACTGTCATGAATGGGATTAGTTTCGTTATAAAAGAGACCCCAGAAAGTTCCTTTGCCCCTTCTGTCATGTGAATACATCTCTTTATGAACCAGGAATCAGGCCTCACCAGATACCAAATTCATCAGTGCCTTGATCTTAGGCTTCCCAGATTCCAGAACTGTGAGAAATAAATGTTTGTTGTTTAAGCCACACAGTCCATGGTACTTTTGTTATAGCAGCTAGAACTAAGACAAAATCTGATTGTTCCAGAATCACTTGTTGAACAGTTTATTTTTCTCCATTGAATTACTTTGAGATCTTTTTAAAAAATGAATTGTCAATATACATATGGACCTATTTCTGGAATGTCTGTTTTACTCCATTGACTACGTCTATAGTCTATAGAATCCTGCATCGGGCTCCCTGCTCAGCATGAAGTCTGATTCTCCCTCTGACTCTCCCCTTCTCATGTCTATCCTTATGCCAGTATTACACAGTCTTGATTACTATAGCTTTATAGTTTGTCTTGAAGTCAGGCAGAGTCCTCCAACTTTGTTGTTCTTTTTCAACTTATTCTGGCTATCTTATGTCCTTTGCTTTTCCATATAACTTTTAGAATCCCAGTTTGCTGGGATTTCTATTGGCATGGCATTGAATTTATAGATCAGATTTAGAGAGAATTACCATATTAACACTACTGGGTCTTCTAATCCATGAATAGTTATCTCTCTAAACTCAGGGCCCCATATTCAATCATAATTTTTAAGTATATGTGTCAAGGACAGTGTAGGGGATATCAGGATGAATAAGAAAGTGTTTTGATAAAAGAAAATACTGGTGGGTTAAATAAAATACCTAACATTGAAAGTTTTTAATATTTTTAAGAGCACTATTACCCTTTTCAGTTGGAATGGGGTTTGCAATGGAAAGGGATATTTTTAGCTTGAAACTCAGTTATGTAACCCTTTCTGATTATGTGTGGACAGGTCCCTTAATTTTGTATTGTGAGCCAGCCAGGAGACTTTAGAAAACTCAGACTAAGAAAGGTATGTAAATTTAGTTATGGTTTTCTTGGGGATACTGTGGTGTAGTGTTCAATTCAAATCACCATCCATTGTCTGGTCCATAGATTAGTCTCAGGACACAGCCCCAGTAGACCCCAAATATCCGAGTCCTCCGAAGAGAAAAGGAGCTATAAGCAAATATAAAATGAACTAAAAGTGGTAATGACTATGCTAAGAACTGTGGAATACAGGGCAGCCCAAGGAGCTGTGGGGCAGTACCACTTGAGTGGGCATGACTCTAAAGCTGGGAAAGAGGCTTTATCCACACTCCTATAGCAGTCAAGTAGGGGCTTTGGCCCTTTGGGGATGATAGGGAATCTGAGGGGCTTTGTCACCACAACTCCATATCAATAGCTGTTAGCAGAGGATACAGGGCAGAGCAGAACAGGAGTGCCCAGCACATATGGTAGTATCCAGAGAATGGTGGCACCCTCTTCTCGGCTGTTTGGTCTTATTCCTAGGTACAGGTGAGACCTACCTTTGGCCTTCCCCTTAGTGTTTGACAGTCCAAGGTCCTACTACTACCAAAGTGCCAGCCTAGCATAGCTCACATACTCAGTATCTAATCTGACCCACTCAGCAGTATGTGAGTTTAAGTTTTATTCCCTTTTCACAGATGACAAGACTGACCCTTACAGCACTGGTTCTGTTGCTATAACCACCAGTTGATTTCTCTAGCTGGGAGTCTCAGAGATAATGTGAGTTTTACTTATCATTTTACATTCTGACAACAGGAATTTTAAGTGTCTTTATTGCCCTCATAAACTCACTGAATGTTTCAATTGTTTATCATGTATTGATTTCTAGGGTTTTTGAAATTATGACAAACGTAATCCATCCTTTAGGAAAAAGTGGTTAGTGAGAAAAGCAAATAAAAAGAATCACACATGGTAGCAGTCATAGGATGGTAGAGGACTCAGAAGAAGGAGCAGCAGTGCCCACTGACACAGTTCCAACTAGAGGAAGGCATGGGGATGAGTAATGCCCACAGAATGGCATAGAGGTACCTAACCATAAGGTGATTGGACTCATGTTTGAATAAAAATGAGACCTTTTTTTTGGCTACCATACAGGAAAAATCATCCTCTGTTTTTTAGTATACACATTTTCAGAGCTTTATCTATGCACAAATGCATTATGCAAACATTTATATTTTTACAAAAATGGTCTGATACTGTATATGTGGTTCTGAAAACTGTATTTTCTTTATTGTTATTTTACAGTGTACCATGAACATTTCTTCCATGCACATGGGTGAAAATTCCCTACTGAAAGACATAGAGCATTGTAGTTGGATCAAAAGGCTGCTGGTAACAAGAGTGACACCTAAAGCAAAGTATCAGCTTGAGGTTAAAGCACATAGCCTGGCAAATGCCTGCCAGGGAAAGCATGGTCAGCAATATTCTCATTAGAGAAAACAAAATTGAAGGCCAAAGGCATTAAAGATATGGGATATCATGTAAACCCTTTTGGCCCCTACCTCCGCCCCTCACGCCCCTGACACCCCGCTGCCCCCTTGGGGCAAACGGATCCTGTACATCTCTTTGCATCCAATGAAAACCACCCATTTTCTGTTTTTTTCTTAGCTCTTCCTGAGCCCTTGACATATCTCCACATTCTCTCATCATCTCCTCACTGCCCAAGTGCCTTTCCTGTAAGTCCTCCTGATAGTCCTTGGGGGAATCGTCCGTCCCCCTGTCCGTTTTTCTTTTTGCTTTCCTGGGCACATAATCTTCAGCTGGGCGCTTTTCAGCAGCCCGTGGCTCACTCTCAGGCGTTGCCAGGGATTCTGGCTTGCCCTCACCTTGTGGTTTTCCCTCATTTTCAGACTTGCCCTGCTTTTCTTGCTTTCCCTCATCTTCTGGTTGTCCCCCATTATCTGGCTGTCCCTTATTCTGGAGCTTTCCCTTATGCCCTGGCTTCCCCTCCATTTCCAGCTTTTCTTCCTCATCTGATTTTCCTTCATCTTCAGGCTCTACTTCATCTTCAGGCTTTCCCTCAATTTCCAGCTTTCCTTCATTTTCATTGTAGAGTTTTTCCATGTTGAATTTTCTCTTCTTTTCCTTGTCCTGGGTGGGGGGTAGAGTGGGAGAGCGGGGGTAAGAGAAGTCAAAGGAGACAAGGGAGACTGAGGACTTGGAGGTGGAATGTAGGTGCTGATAGTACTGGCATCTTTCCCCTTGGCTGGGTTCCCCTGACCTGCTTAAGCCCTCCAAGTTTGTCTTCTCCCCACCTTTGACCCCATAATTCATCCTACACCTGAGAGCCGACCATTTCCCTGGCAAGCCCTACCACCTTTTGTACCATCCCCCAGTATGGTGGGGTGGGTGCAACATACATGGTAGTGAGATGGGGAATGGGGACCTCAAATTCTGCCCACACTGTGCCCTCTATATCCTCCCCCTACCATTCCTGCCCAGTGCCCCTCCACCCTTTCACTCACCTGAAGGGATTCTAAACAGGTTCTTCCTCCTTTTCTAGAAAGCTTGCAGAGTGCAGGGGACAGACAGACAGACCTGCAGACAGACAGGAGACAGGGGCAGGGCCTGTGTGCTCAGCCCACTGAAGTTTCTTTCCTGAACCTGGGCTTTCCTCATGCAACATTTTCCTCTCCTACCTCCCCCGCATCCCAGCCGCCATTACTTTTCAGGCCTCAGGCTCCAAACCAGGATGCTTTCCAAACTGTTTGGGTTTCTGTGTCCCCCTTCCCTGCAGGCAAGCCGCCCACCCCACCCCCTTTCCGCGGAGGGCAGTATTTCCTCTTTGGTGCAGAGTGTGAGGGGGTTATTTCTAAAATGTCTACATTTCGCTGTCGCACTGCAGCCCCCCCCCCCATTTCAGGTCCAAAAATGGATGGAGGGCGCGGAGGAGGGGCGTCGAGGAGGCGGCTGTGGGGTGCTCCATCCCCACCTGCCTACGTCCACGCTGCATCCCCCTCCTCACCAACCTCCCCGACCCCCATCCCACTCCGCGCTGCTCCCGGATCCTACTCCCATCCACCTCCACCCCTGCCCACGGCTGCCAGCAGCGCCCACCTTCACACTGACCTGTGGGGCCCGGGGCAGGCCTGTGCCTCCTCGGGCTCGCTGAAGCCCGCTCACCCCTCGCCCGCCACCCGGGCAGCTCACGCAGCTGGTTCTGCGCAGGCGATGGGAGCGGACAGCGCAGGGACCGGACCGCAGGGCGGGCGAGCGGGCGGGCGCGGGGGCTGCTGCCCACGTCTGCGCCCAACCGGTCACGTGAGCGCCGCGTCACCCGAGCTCGGTCCCCCACCCCGCCCCCTTTACCCCATCCCCAAGGGACCAAACAACCACGCACGGTGGAGGGCCGAGTGGCAAATGGGGAATCAAGAAGAGGGCAGGAGCCGGGAGGCTTCTGGACCGCAGGTGCTTTGCCTGGCACATCTCAGGCCCTCGCACTGCATCCCTCTGCGATGTACTTCGTCATTACCAGGTGTGACTGCTGATCACAGGAACGGTACCCGACTTTGCCAGGAGCGCTCAATAACTGAGTCCCACAGGCTGCTTTCAAGACCGGCTCTGCCTGACTCCAGAGCCCAGACAGTAGTACCTCCAGGAAGTGGCAGTGCCACCTTGAGTAGCTGTGTTCCTGGACCTCTTCTCTGTACCCATGTTCTCTCTCCCTGAATAATTTGTTCATTGCCCTTTAAGCACAGATGATTCTCAAATCTCCATCTCCAGGCTGTTCCCTCCCCCTGAGCCTTAGATCAACTTTTTGCTTTCCCATCAGCAGCATGGGAGAGTGCTTGATTCTTCACACGTTTTCCACCATGTGTTGGAATACTTTTTCATTTTCACTAGCATGATAGGTGAGTAGTAGTATCTCAATGGCATTTTATTTTGCATTTTTTGGACAATTTAAATACCACTGTAGGGACGCCTGGGTGGCTCAGTGGGTTAAAGCCTCTGCCTTCAGCTCGGGTCATGATCCCAGGGTCCTGGGATCAAGCCCCACATCGGGCTCTCTGCTCAGCGGGGAGCCTGCTTCCCTCTCTCTCTCTCTCTCTGCCTGCCTCTCTGCCTACTTGTGATCTCTGTCAAATAAATAAATAAAATCTTTTAAAAAAATAAAATAAAAAATAAAATAAATACCACTGTAAATTGTTCACGTCTTTCCACATTTTTATTGGGTTGTTGGTCCTTCTCCCCTCATTTTCTGTACCCTTTATATATAAACAGTATTAGGCCTTTATGTTTTATGTTGCAAATATTTACTTCCAGTTTGTTAGGTGCTTTTCTACTTTGTATATGGTGTATTTCTGCCATGCATTTTAAAAAGTAGTCAAATTTATCAAATGTTTATTGCATCTAGATTTTGATTCATAGTTAAGAATTCTTTTCCTACATGAGACCAGAGGAATTCACCCATGTCTTCTTTTAGTACTCAGATGGTTAACTGTATTTGTCCTGAGGGCATCTGTGGTTAGGAATAGAGGTTAAGTAATACACCAGTGCCAAACTGAGTTGAATCTACTGCTGACTCAAGGCAGCAAATCAAAGCCCCAAGGCTCATTACAAGGAGAGGGGTTTCCTAACAAACCAGCACCCATATAATGCTGGGAACCTCAAATGTTTCAGTTTACAGGTAATTAAAAACTGGAAATAAACTAGCTCTCACAAAGTCTTTTAGTTTGGCCTTGCAACATCTAATTGGACTAGTAAACTTTAAGCTTTGAACATAGATTATGGTGGTTCCAGACAGGAAGAATCCTTATAAGTCCTGACCAGTGCAAACAAAATCTTCTCTGGAGTAAGTGTCCATCATCCTAGGCCCCAAATTATTTCAACAAACAATTGTTCATGTACAATGTCCACACAGAAAGATAACCAGGAATGCAAATTTTAAAAAAGGCATCATAAGTAAGAAGCAGTAGAGACAACAGCTAACACAAACAGATCCATTAGTTTTGAATTATCTGAATCATCAGACTATTAAACCACAATGCTTAGTGTATTCAGATAAATAAAATCCAATCTTGAAAATTCCAACAGGGTGCTAGAAATCAGAAAAAGTGGGAAAAAAAGAGGAATTCTAAAACTACAAAAAAAAAAAAAACCCACCCCAGCTGAAATTAGAAACTCAATGGATGGCTTTAACAGCAGATTAGATGCAGCTCAAAAGAGAATTAAAGAACTAGAAATTATGTTCAGAAGAAACTACCCATTAGGCTGCACAGGTAGTAAAAAAGATGGAAAATTCAGATGAGAGGGCATAAGATCTAACAAATGTTTACTTGGAATTCCAGAAGGAAAAGAGAAATGGATGTGTTCAGAGGCAACCTCTGAAGAGACGACTGAGGGTTTTTCCAGAACTGATGAAAGACCCTTATCTATAGATCGAAGAAGTCCAAGATATCCCAAATAGGATAAAAAGAAACTCATACAGAGATGCATAATAGTAACCTTGCAGAGAATCAAAACAAAGAGAAAAATCATAAAAGTAGCCAGAAATATAGAATACCCCTTGAAGGAACAAAAGTTAGGGTGATTGATGGTTTCTCAATAGAAACAATGGAGGTATGAAGACAGTAGCATGATATCTTTAGTAACTTGAAGGAAAATAAATGCCAGACAAAAAAATTGAGAACCAGTAAAAATACCCTTCAAAATTAAAGGTGAAATAAAGACCTTTAAAAATAAAAAGAGTTTCCCATCAGCAGGCATAAACCAAAGGAAATACTGAATGCTACAAGGCATTTTTCCCACGACAGGAAAATGATCCCGGCCAGAATACTGGAGATAAGGGAAAAACAACAATTAAAAAGACAAATATGTATGTAAACTTAAATCAATACTACATAAAACTAGTAATACCTTGTTAATTCATATCAACAAATGACATAGGAGTCAAGAGGGCTGAAGTAAAAGTACAAAATTAACATTAGCCTTTGATAAGTCAAGATTGTATGTTCTAATTGTCATAAAACATTAAGGAAAAACTTCTGAGCTAATAGAGGGGCAAAAATAAGAAAATAATCCTAAAGAAGAGAAAACTAACATACATTAGATGGGACATAGAGAAGGAACTTGATACAATGGTTAATTTATATCTATTAATATCAGTGAGTACATTAAATATGATTTACATGAAGCAATTAAAAGAAAGATTTTCAGACTGGAAAAAACACAATGTTATACTGTTTATGAAAGACATCTGAAATACAAAAATACATAGAGATTGAAAGTATAAGTATAGAAGAAAATTATAACATGAAAACAGTAACCAAAAGGAAGACATTATAAATAACAAAATAGACTTCAAAACAACAAGCGTTAAAAACATAACGAGTGTCACTTTATGGTATTTTAAAATTTGTATGCACTTATTAGATTGACCTCAAAAGAAATAAATCAAAATTTGACAGAACTACAAGGAGAAATAAACAAAGCTTTTATTTAAGCATTATAACACTCCTATTTCTGTAACTGTGTAAATATTTAAAGTGTTGAAAGGAAAAAAATCACCAGATTAAAATTTTATATCCAGCAAAATTGTCCTTCAAAAGTGAGGGAGAAATAAAGATTTTTCTCAGACAAACAAAAACTGATGACCAGCAAACCTTCCATTAAAGAAACATTAAAAGATTTTCTCTAGGGAAAAGAAAATTGATCAGCAACACAAATTAGTTCAGCAACTCAAATATTCATAAAGAGCAGTGGAAAGGAATATATGAACATATAATGAAATTGTTTCTTTTTTTATTGGTACAAAAGATAAATATCTAAAGTATTAATGTTAACAATGTATTTAGTGACTATGGATATGGATATATGGGTATCCATATATATATGGATATATCCATATATACCCATATGGACATATGGATAAGTGAAATGAATGAATACTCTGTAGTAAGGTATCTACACTACATATAAGTGAAGCAGAAGAATGTTCTTTGAAAGTAAACCTAGTGAAAAATACATATTGTAAACTTGAGGGAAATCACTAAAAATTTTTTAAAAGAAATATAATTGATACACTAAGAGAAGACAAATGGAATCATGTAAAATACTCAAAACTAGAGAAAGCAGAAAAAGAACTCTTAGAAACAAATGGAAAACAGTACATATGGTTGATACTAATCCGAATGTATCTCAACAATCATTTTAAATATAAATGCTCCAAATACACCCAATTAAGACAAATTGTTAGAATGGACACATAAAAGCCAGCTATACGTTTTGGACAAGAGGCCCATTTTAAAAAGAAAGACTCTGGACATCTGGGTGGCTCAGTTGGTTAAGCATCTGCCTTTGGCTCAGGTCATGATCCCAGAATCCTGGGATCAAGTCTTGCAATGGGCTCCTTGCTCAGAGGAGGGCCTGTTTCTCCCTCTGCCTGCTTATCCCCTTGCTGTGCTTTCTGGCAAATAAATAAATAAAATCTTTAAAATAAATAAAGACTCTGAAAGATTATAAGTAAAACAATGGAGAAAGATATATACAACCATATAAACTAAATCAAAAGAAATATGGACAAAAGAAGGATGAGGGAGGGGTGTCTGGCTGGCTCAGTGGGTACAGCATTTGACTCTTAATCTTGGGGGCATGAGTTCAAGCCCCACAGTGGGCACAGAGCCTACAAAAAAATGCTGGAGTAGCTATACAATTTCAGATAAAGGAGACTTGAGAACAATTAAAGTATCAAAGATTTTTTAAAAATGACATAATGACAAAGGGATCAATTATGGAAAAAAACAAATACATAATGATCTTAAATATATATGTACCTAACAAAAACATCAAAATATGAGGGAAAACTGATAAAACAAACTGATAAAACAGATAAATCTATTATCAGAGTTGCAGTCTTCAACCACTCCTAGTCAGTAATTGACAGATTAAGCAGGCAAAATATCTGTAAAGATATAGTTGACCTGAATAGCACTATTAATCAACTTGATCTAAATGGCATTTACAGAACATTACATCTAATATCAGAACACATTTTTTCAAGTTCATATAGAACATTGACTGTGAGTCCATATTCTAGGCCATTAAATACACCTTACCAAATTTAAAAGAACAGAAATCCTAAAAAGTATGCTCTCAGTGGAATTAAAGTAGAAATCAACAACAGAAAGATGGAAAAACACAAGTATTTGGAAATTAACACAATTCTAAACACATGAGTCAGGGAAAAATATAAGAGAAATGCAAAAATATTTTGAACTAAATGAAAAAAAAATTAACCTATCAAAATTTGGGGGATATAGAAAAAGCAGTGCTTAGAAGGAAATTTCTAGCTTAAATGAGTATGTGAGAAAAAACCTAACAACTATAACCTAAGTTTTCTCCTGAGGAAACTAAAGGAAGTAATTTTAAACCTAGTGTAAGCAGAAGAGAAGAAATTAATAATTAGAAATCAATACAAGTAAAACAGAAAAAAAAATAGAAAAAAAATCAACAAAACCAAAATCTGATTCTTTGAAAAGGTAAAAAAAAATTGATACATCTCTTGCCAGGATAATCAAGAAAAAAGAAAGAAGATCCAAATTAACAAAATCAGAAATGAAAGTAAGGTTATCAGTAGTGATTCCATGGACCTTAAGATAATGAAGGAATTCTATTAACAACTCTGTGCCTACAAATTTGATAACTTAGATACAATGAACCAATCCCCTTCAATGATACAAACTACTAAAACTCATACAAGGAGAAAACAATAACCTAAACAGCCCTGTATCAAAGAAATTGAATGAATAATCCATAACCTTCCAGACAGAAATCACCAAGACCAAATTCTACCAAACATTTAAACAGCACCAGTGAACTTTTAGAAATCACCAGGGAGGGGCGCCTGGGTGGCTCAGTGGGTTAAGGCCTCTGCCTTCAGCTCAGGTCATGATCCCAGGGTCCTGGGATTGAACCCCACGTCGGGCTCTCTGCTCCGAGGGGAGCCTGTTTTCTCCTCTCTCTCTGCCTGCTTGTGATCTCTATCTGTCAAATAAATAAATAAATAAAATCTTGAAAAAAAAAAAGAAATCACCAGGGAATTCTACCACACATCTGAGTAAGAAATAATACCAATTCTCCACAATATCTTCCATAAAAGAGAATTAGAGAGAATATTAGATTTATTCTGAGGCCAATATTACCCTAATTCCAAAACCAAAACCAGATAGAAGGCATTACAAGAAAAGAAAACTACCGACCAATATCTCTCATGGACACAGACACAAAATTCTCAACAAAGTATCAGAAAATCAAATCCAACAATGTATAAAAATCATGCACCTAACAAGGCAATGAATTTATTGTACACGTACAAAGCTGATTCAACATCTGAAAATCAATCAGTATAATCCACCACATAAACAGCCTAAATAAGATACATCATATGATCTTATCACTTGATACAGAAAAAGTACATGACAGAATCCAATGCCCATTTATGATAAAGGTTCTCAAAATAGAATTAGAGGGGAACACCTCAATTTGATAAAGAATATCTACAAGAAACCTGTAACAACATACTTAAGGGTAAGGAACAGGAACAAGGCAATATCAGGAACAAGACTAGGTATTCTTTTCTCATTGGTCTTAGTAAACATCATCCTGGAAGTCCTAGCTAGTGCAGTAACACAAAAAAAGGAATAAAACATATACAGATTGGAATGGAGGAAATAATACTGTCTCTTTACAGATAACATGACTGTCTATGTAGAAATGCCATAGCATTGACAAACTCCTGGCTACAAGATCTCAAGCTAATATACAAAAGTCAGTTGCTTTCCTATATACCAGCAATGAACCGGAATTTGAAATTTTAAAATACCATAAATAATAGTACTCCCCAAATGCAGAATGAGCCTAAAGAATCTAAGTTTATTACAAATATATGAAACAACCACACTGAAAAGGAAGGAGGAATAAGGTGTTGACATAAGGTAACTTTGGAAGTGAGTGGAGTCTATAAAACTAAAGGCAAAAATTTCTCTATAAATAAATATATAAAAATAATTAAAGATAAAAACATACATAAACATGCATAGATACACACAGGTTATTATATATCAATAGATCTCCTTGCTCTATCAACTGCAAGGGCCTAGAAGCAATGATACCCCAATAGTAATGAGTACTCTTAGCACCCAGATCTTGGTTTTGATACCATTCTCTAACCAAAGGTACCAGGGCCCCTTGGATAAATGGCAAATTCTAGGACTTGGACAGGAAATATACAAGACTACCTCATCTTGTAGTGCCAGAAAGTGTTAAACACACACATACATGTGCACACATATGCACACAGGGATGGGAGGAGGTATGTTAAATAAATACAAGTGCCAAATGAAAGAGCTCTCAATGGCCGAAGTTGGAACTAGAACAATGAAAATATGTGAAGTAGTATTAGATTATAATCCAAAGTCTATGATAAATATTGACTGCTGGATTTTAAGGTAGTTATATTTTAACTTTCTGATGAACAATGGAATATTATTCAGCCATAAAAAGGAATGAAATCTTGCCATTTGCACTGACAGCATAATGCTAAGTGACCGACAGTATAATGCTAAGTGAAGTCAGTCAGTCAGAGAAAGACAAATACCATATGCTTTCACTCATATTTAGAACCTGAGAAACCAAACAAAGGGAAAAAGTAAGAGAGACAGCAAGAAACGGACTCTTAATTATGGAGAACAATATGATGGTTACCAGAAGGGAAGGTGGTGTGGGGATGGGTTAAATAGGTGATGGGGATCAAGGAGTGCATTTGTCATGATGAGCATTGGGTGATGTGTGGAACTGTTAAATTACTATGCTGTACACCTGAACTAATATAACACTGTATGGTAACTAACTGGAATTAAAATTAAAACTTAAAAAAAGAACCCATACCGATACCCTCAAGTAAGTGGAACCTAACATCCCATTCAGTCTTTCCTAAGACTGTACATAATGACTTTCTTCCAAAAAGGACAGTATGGAAAGGGAGAAATAAGAGTAACTTTACCATAGAGAATCCTGACAAACCCTATCTCAGCCCAGGTCACAAAAGTTTACAACAGTGGTAATACTGATAGTATGTACCTTTTTCCGAAAAAGTAAACTACACGGGGTGCCTGAGTGGCTCAGTTGTTAAGCAACTGCCTTCGGCTTAGGTCATGATCCCAAGGTCCTGGGATCCAGCCCCACATCAGGCTCCCTGCTCAGCAGGAAGCCTGCTTCTCCCTCCCCCACTCACCCCCTTTGTGTTCCCTCTCTGGCTGTCTGTCAAATAAATAAAATCTTAAAAAAAAAGTAAACTAGACACCCAACATGGGGCTTGAACTCATGACCTCAAGATCAAGAATGGCATGTTCTATGGACTGAACCAGTCAGGCACCCTGATAACATGTACCCCTTATATAAATGTGGTGATTTAGCACTTACCTCTCTGGTCCTCTTCCCGAAAGCACTTAATGCCTGTGTAACCACGAGGAAAAAATCAAGCAAACTGAAATTGTGGGACATTATACAAAATACCTGACCAGTACTTCTCAAAAGTGTCAAGGGCATCAAAAACAGGAAAGTGAGAAACTGTCACAGCCAAAAAGAGCCTATGGAGACAAGATGACTAAATATAAGGTGGTAACCTGGATAGGATCCTGGAACAGGAAAAGGGCATTAGGGAAAAACTGAGGGAATTTAATAGGTACTTTGGTAAATAATAATGTATTATTTGGTCAATATTGGTTCACTGTGACAAATGCATCATACTAATGAAAGATGTTAATAGAGAATATTGTGTATGGGGTATACAGAAACTCTGTACTATCTTTGCAGTAATTCTGTAAGTCATTAACTTCTAAAATAAAAGTTCATTCAAAAAACACTAAAAGCAAATTAAAGGCTAATGAAGAGCTGGGGTGGGGGGGCAGGGAAAAGGGGGAATCACACAGGTAGATGGATCTGTTGAAATGGTAAGGCAGGGCTTAACAGGAACTTGCTGAGACCATTCCTCCTAAGAAAAAAGTGTCAGCAGACATGAGATTAACAGGTGAGAATAGCACATCATCTGGTCACTCTGATTTTTATGGCTCAACCTCCAGTATCTAAATCCAGTGGAGATGGCATTGTAGGCAAAAACACAGACTGACAAAAATTCTGGAAAGGAGTGTCTTTTAAAAACTTTATAAAATATGAACACCCAATGACAATTGGGTACTACCCACCTGAATTAGGGTAACTCTGCTCTAGGTAGAGAATTCTCCACCTTTCTGTTGAGACAGTGTTGCTTTAGTCCATCATGGTCTCCAGACCACCAGTAGCTGTGGGAGTTTCAGGTGATTACAGAGCCCCTGAGAAGGGGCACAGTGCCCAAGAGACATGGCATTACCCAGGGGAGAGTGGCACCCACATTTTATCTGACTTCTTCCTGAGACCTCTTATACCTCCCCTAAACATCTGAAAGAATTCTGGTTCTGCTACTGCAAGGCAAAGGGTAGGATCCAGCCCAACACAGGTCACACTCATTACCTCATCTATCTTCTCCATGACCCTGGAAGGCAAGTTTTACCCCATTTAACAGATGACAAGGCTGTTTGTTACAGCAATGGATCTGTAGTATCGGCCAGGTTGAGTCTTCCAGCTTCCAGTCTCAAACATGAGTTTTAAGAAACATTTTATATCCTGACCAAGAATTTTTGGTGTCTCCACTACATTCATGAACTAACTAAATAGTTTTTTGGACTGCTTGGCATATATTGTTTTCATGATGAAAGTAATCAGTGTTTTTTTAGAAGAAAACATACAATGAACAAAAAAGAACAACAAAAAAATTACCTTCAGATAACCAGGACGTAGCTTTCAGAGTTTTCTCTGTACATAGATCACTAGGTAAATGCCTTTGTAGTTTTACAAAAATGGACTGATGCCATATATATGGTTCAACAAACTTTTTTCTTTTTAATTTTACAATATGCCATAAACATTTTTCCATGCAATGGACAAAAATCTGCTACTGAAACAATGAAGGCTGCAGTTAGGTACAAGAGTGATAGCTAAAGCAAGTATTAGTATAAGGTTAAAGCACAGGGCCTAGGCAAATACCTGCCAGGGGCACTACACAAAAGGAATGTCTTCAAAGCCCCTCTGTGGGGCCCTGCATCCACCCCTGAGTTCCCTTGGGCCCCTCGGGTGGAAGGGGTCCTGTAAACTTTTTTGCATCCACATAAACCCCCCCAATTTCTGTCTGGTTTTCTTCACCTCATCCTCTACCCGGGCCATCTCGTCAAATTCTCTTATCATCTCCTCATTGCTCAAATGCATATCGTGTATGGCCTCCTTATATTCCTTGAGACACTGAGCCAGCCCCTTGTTGGTTTTTCTTTTAGCCTTCCTGGGTACATCATCCCCAGCTGGGCGCTTTCCTGCAACCCTTGGTTCGATGGCTGGCTTTTCTTCTTTTGGCTTCTCCTCATTCACTGGCTTTCCCTCATTCACTGGTTTTCCTTCTTTTGGCTTTCCCTCACTCACTGATTTTCCTTCTTTTGGTTTTCCCTCAGTCACTGGTTTTCCTTCTTCTTTTGGCTTTCCCTCACCCACTGGTTTTCCTTCTTCGTGTGACTTTCCCTCACTTACTGGTTTTCCACCTTCTGTCTTTCCCTCGTTCACTGGCTTTGCCACGATTACTGGCTTTGCCACAATTACTGGCTTTGCCACAATTACTGGCTTTCCCTCCCTCTCTGGCTTTTCCTCGCTCATCGGCATTGCCTCCATCACGGACACTGCTTCCATCATGGGCACTGCCTCGCTCTCCGGCTTTCCCTCGCTCACCTGCATTGCCTCGCTCTCCAGCATTGCCTCCCTCTCCGGCTTTCCCTCGCTAACTGGCATTGCCTCCATCACCGGCACTGCTTCCATCATGGGCACTGCCTCGCTCTCCGGCTTTCCCTCGCTCACCTGCATTGCCTCGCTCTCC
>PISX010019882.1:0-10104 GCA_004024625.1 Mellivora capensis
TGACTCTTAATCTCACAAAACAAACTGAGGGTTGCTGGGGGGAGGGGGTCGGAAAGGGGGGTGGGGTAATGGACATTGGGGAGGGTATGTGCTATGGTTAGTGCTGTGAAGTATGTAAACCTGGCGATTCACAGACATGTACCCCTGGGGATAAAAATACTTTATATGTTTATAAAAAATAAAAAAAATTTATAAAAAAAAAAAAAAAAGAAATAGCATTGCTCTGCTGTTAAAGGAGAACAGGTCCAGTTAACACTTCTTGGTTTTTTTGGTTGGTTTATCTGTTTGTTTGTTCAGTTGACATCTGTACATTTAGAACAGAACTAAATTGCTTTGGATAACAGAATCTACATAAGGCCATCTGGGGTTTTCATTTTTCACCACATTGCTGCTCCTGTAAGTAAGTGTTGACAAAGACTTAAGGAAAGTCCATGGATTTGATTTGGCTTGTCATGATCGAGCCCAGATTATAGATATAAACCACGGCCACATATTCAACAGAGTCAAAATGCTGATCTGGGAAATCACAGACATGATCGATCCCATAGGAATAGCAACCAACAGGCCACAAGAGTCACTTCTGTTAGGGCTCTGGATTCTTAAGTTCTCTGAAAGCAAATACTTTATCTTTATATGACTATTTAAACAAAATCAATATTTTTGTTTCCAGGAAAAGCAAAAAAAAAAAAAAACGGAAGGAGGGAATAAAGGAAGGAAGGAGAGAGAGAGAAAGAGAGAAGGAAAGAGGGAGAGAGGGAGGGAAATAAAGGGGAAGGAAGGAAGGAAGGGAGGAATCCTGTAGAGAACATACGCTCTTGTCACTTTCATGGATTACTTCGTGTAATTCACACAGTGAGGCGTGACAAAGATTGTTATCTCCATTTTACGAAGGAAGAAATTGAGGCTTGGAAACGTGAAAACACTCACCCAGGTCACACAGGGGTCAATAAATTTGCCCAGGTCACACACGAGCTCGGGTAGAGTTGTGACATAAATCGAAGTGATTACTCCAAAACCCATGTTCTTTCCATGACACCAGAATACCATATGCTGCTTATCTGGTTATCTGCTTATCTCATACTCACATCATCACTTTAGCCTCCTCGATGAAATCCTCTTCCGACATGGAGCCTTCACTGATGGCCTTGATAGCTACCCGGATGTGCGCTCGCCATTCACCTAAATGGACCACCCCAAACTGACCGCTTCCAATCTCCTTTACAAATGCCAGCTCAGCAGGATCTATCTCCCATTTTTCTAGAAAAAGAAAATATCCATGTTACAAGTAGGGAAAAATTTTAGAGCTAGAAGAGATTTAGGAATTATCTATACCTACTCTATTCCTTTACAAAGAAGTTGAAATTTTTATGAATGAGGGGAGCAGAAGGGCAACCATTTTTCATACTGTCATGGTCGGTTCCATGTGTAATTCCAGAATTCAAGTTTAAAGATACGAACTTGACTTGCTTGGACAGGATGAAAGGCAACCAAACCTACCAAAACTAGATCAGGCCCCGAGAATATGTATGTCCCCATTTGTTTTTGTCCTTCTGAGTAAACTTGTGAGGCACAGGACATTTGTTTTCCCCACCTTCCCCCTATACCACTTCTTCTTTTGCTCCTTTGTCCAATCCCACCCCTAAAGGGCTTTCCTGTCTTCTCCTAGGGAAAAGCCTAACAAATTCACCTAATAAATACGTCCAATGCTACAATTCTAACTCACATGTATCTAAGCATATGTTTGAAGTGAAATTTGTGTTATGATATATTTCACTTCCATAGAAGCCAAATGAGGCAAAAAGAACTTTTTAAAATAACCCTCTTGAAAACTCTTCAAAGAGCAAATCTTTCCTTTTAGTCTCCTTTTACATAGCAACACCACCATCTGGTGGAACTTTCGAATAATGCCTTTAAAAGAATTGTAAAGGCCTGCCTCCTAATAGTAGGGTATGTTTTAAAAGTAACATGGGGAAAAAAAAAAAAGTAACATGGGAGAATATATTTATGGTTTTGATACTGACATAAATTTATTCAACAGAATATAACCATGAAGGAAAATACTGAAAAATTACACTTCATAAAAATCCTGTTCTTCAAATATACCCCATT
The DNA here is from genome assembly GCA_004024625.1 of Mellivora capensis. Taxonomy (NCBI): domain Eukaryota; kingdom Metazoa; phylum Chordata; class Mammalia; order Carnivora; family Mustelidae; genus Mellivora; species Mellivora capensis. The sequence goes on from PISX010019882.1 coordinate 2,110, forward strand.
AAGAGAGGGAAAAGTTAAGCCACAGATTGGGAGAATATATTGCTAAAACATGTCACCTGTAAAGAATTCCTATTCAGAATATGAAAAAAATCAATTAGAAAAAGGCAGACAACTATATTTTTAAAGGTTAGAAAACTTGAATGGAGTATCTTTCACAAAAGAGGATACCCAAATGGTCACTAAGCCTATTAAAAGTTGATCAAAATAATTAGTAATCAAGGAAATGCAAATTTAAACCATAACGAGATAACACTAGTACATACACCAGATTGGCTAACGTGAAAACTAAAGAATCCACAAGAATACTAAATATTGGCAAGGGTAAAAGTGTGGAACAACTGGAAAGCCCATATGCTATTGGTTAAGTGTAATATGGTATAAGCGTTTTGGAAAACGAACCAAATCTGAGTGTGCACATACTCTATGACCCAAGAATTCTACTCCTAAGTGTACAGCCAACATTGTTGGAGCTTAAATGTGTACTGAACCTCATCCAAAGACATGCAAGAATGTCCATAATGATGTGACTTATGAGATAAAAATTGGTTTCAACACAAATGGCCATCTACAGAAGGATTGATAAATCAGCTGTGGTATAGTCGTGAACGTCACACAACACCACAGCGGAGATGAGCCAGCCACACCCAACACCACCGGGGAAGAGGAAGAAGCCAGATACAAATGCACAGTGTCTCATTCCATTCATATTAAATAGTCAAAACCAGGCAAAACTAATTGAGCTATAGAGTTATGAGTTGTGCACTGTTCTAAATGTTAAAAAATTGAGTTTAATTTTAAAAAATTAAACAAGACCATGCTCTACCTAAATAAATGGTTAATGAAGAACTTTTATTATATATATAGTATTAAGGGCAGAGGAATAACCCAGGACCCATAATACCCTGAATCATTCTCCCAGAGCAATTAAAATAGAGAGCCTGAGTCCTGCTTCTCTGTTACACTGTATAATGATGTCATCATTTATCTAGGTATTTTCTGTTTCCCACTAGTGAGAGAAACTTAAGGGAATAAAGTGTCACCAAATTACAGAACAGAATTCTTTGGCTCTTCTTTATTCTTATAGATTTGCAAATATACATCTGCTAAAAATAGTTCAAATTAATCTTTCTACGGTTGTATTTTTTCTTCATTTGACACACAGAGAGAGATCACAAGTAGGCTGAGAGGCAGGCAGAGAGGGGGGGGGGGGGAAGCGGGCTCCCTGGCCAGCAGAGAGCCTGATGTGGGACTCTCCAGAACCCCCAGACCATGACTTGAGCCAAAGGCAGAGGCTTAACCCACTGAGCCACCCAGGCGCCCTCTATAGGTTATATTTTTAAAAGGTGAAGGGAACACTCTGGGTGGCTCTTTGTAGCAGTTCTCTCTTGGACAGCAGTCATTTCCCGGTCATCCTTGTACCCAGTCAGGAACAGCTCAAACCGCCAAATAAAAAGGATTGTAATCTCTCAAAAGCGCTCCTGCTACCGTATAATGAAATTTGAAGTAAAACCAAAACATTTCCCTCCAAAGTTTAAATTGCCCTTGTGAGATGCATGTATTTTAAGTATCTCAGAAGGGGGATTTAAACTTTGAGAGGAAACCTATCTAGACATCTCAGAAAAGCTAAGAATTTAAAGAACATAGAAGGAACTTGGGGTCGATTCTTTGCTGGACTTGATGTTGCCCTTGGGTACACGCGCATACATTACCATAGCTAAAACCAGCTGTGGTTGGCAAACAGCTGCCCATCAGTCCAACTGGGTATCGGAGACGGGTCATGAGACCTGAGGAGAGACAGAAATCAGCATTTCAAGCCACTTACTAACATAAGAGGGAAAAAAACCAGTGTACTAGATGATGATGTTGGTCTTCAAATAAGTTAGTCGGAAAAGTGTTCTCCATTAGTCTATTTACTTATTTTCCCCATTTTTCATAAAATAATATTTGCTCATTGGACGCACATTTTAAAATCCAAGAAAATTTAAACACGAAGTAAAGATCTCACAAAATCTTAGCAGCCAGAGATGCCTTGTTATCATTCTGGTGAACACCTTGGCAAAAATCTCTATATATGTGTTTGAAAACATATATACACCTGATATGTTTCACAGAAAAGTACATGTTTTCCTGGAAACTTTTTTACACTCAATATGCCTTTGATATATGTTAGTGACTATAAATTAGAGTTCAGTTATTTCTAAGATGCCACTATTATAAAATATGCTGTATGGTTTTGGTTTTTTTTTTTTAAGATTTTATTTATTTACTTATTTGACAGAGATCACAAGTAGGCAGAGAGGCAGGCAGAGAGAGAGGGGGAAGCAGGCTCCCTGCTGAGCAGAGAGCCAGATGTGGGACTCGATTCTAGGACCATGAGATCATGACCTGAGCCGAAGGCAGAGGTTTAACCCACTGAGCCACCCAGGTGCCCAATGCTATATGTTTTGAACATAAATTTTTAGGTACCTCTCAAATTATCACCTTAGAATAAATTCCTTAAAATGTGATTTCTTGATCAAAGCACATATAGAAAACTTGTACTGATTCATTCAACCACCAACAGTGTTTAAGTGTACCCATTTCCTGACCCCCACTTTTTGAGAGTAGTTGGTTTGTTTTTTTGTTTTGTTTTTTTCATAGCATGGTAGAGTAAAAGACTTCTTTTGATTGGGTCAACCTATAATATTCTGTTCTATCAATTTCAATTTAGTTCAACAAGCATTTATTATTTATTTCTTCGACTAATGTTTATTTGGAGCCTGCTTTGTGCCAAGCACCATCTAAACAGTGGGACAGAACAGTGAGGCAGTGAATAAGCCAGTGATGGTCCCTGTCCCTGTAGAGCTTACATTTTAGTAGGAGAAGAAAATATAAACAAGTACACACACACGTAAGAAAAAGCAGGCAATGATGAGGGGTAAGCAGAGCAGATACAATACAGCCTCTATAGAGTGGGTGCTCAGGGAAGGCCTTTTTGACAAGATGACAGCTATGCTGATGTTCATGGACAAGGAGTTGTCTTACAAAGATCAGGAAGAAGAGCTTTCCAGGCAGATGGAACAGTATGTGCAAAGGCTGGAAGACAGAAACAAACGTGGCCAGTATGAGAAAGAAAAGAAGGATCATTAAGTGCCTACTGTGAGCAAGACAGTCTTCTAGGTAGATCTCAAAGATTCTGGAGGACCGAAGATGAATATGGTTAGGACTCTGTACTCAGGGGCTCCGTGCCAGTGAGGGGAGACAGGCAGAGACAGGCAATTCTAATATAAAAGGAGTAGGTTCTGGGCTAGAGAAACACAAGATGCTCCAGGACACAGCACCTCACACATTTTTAGATTCAAAGAAGTCTTCTGGAAGGAAATGATCCCTCAGTTGAATACTACAAATGGAGTTTGTATGTGAGGAGAATCTGTGAGGAACACTCCAGGCAGAGGTAACAGCATGAGATTCTATATAGAGATGAAGCAGGATGTGCTACTTGAGCAAAAGGTGAGAGATAGAAGAGGCAAGAAGTTACACTTGAGAGGTAGGTAATATTCTGGTTATGATGGGCTTTGTAAGCCATGTTAGGGAACAGTACATCATTCTACCAGTGAGAAGGAGCCATGGAGAGTCCCCAAGTAAGGGAGTTGCATGGTCAGATTTACATTTTTGGTAGCTCATTCTGATGTCAGCCTAGAGGATGGATTGAGATGAAGTCAACATTGAAGGCAAGACCAGTGAAGAGGCCATTAAAGTTGTCCAAGTGAGCAACGATTAGAGCAGCACTGGGAGACAAAGAGAGGCAGGAACCTATATGAGACATACTTTGGATATGAAATTCATTGCACTTGATAATTAAGCGAAAGTTCTAGAACAAATAGTACTAAAATTTGTATGGACTCACAAAAGGCCCTGATAACCAAAGCCGTCTTGAGAGAGAAAAGCAAAGCTGGAAGTGTCACACTCCCTGATTTCAAACTATACTACAAAACTATAAGAATTAAAACAGTATGTTACCGGCACAAAAACAGACACACAGATCAATGGAACAGAACAGAAAGTCCAGAAATAATCCCAAGCTTATATGGTCAGTTAATCTTTGACAAAGAAGAGAAACACATACAATGGTGAAAAGATCCCCATCGAAGTTCTCTTTAATAAATAGTGCTGGGAAAACTGGACAATTATACACAAAAGAATGAAAGTAGACCACTATTTTATACTACACACACATACACACACACACACACACACACACACTCTCTCTCTCTCTCTCTCTCTCTTTCAAAATGGATTAACTTAAGTGTAAGACCAGAAAACATCAAACGCCCAGAAGAAACCATAGGTAATAAGCTCTTGGACATCAGTCTAAGCAAAATTTTTTTCATCTGTCTCCTTAGGCAAAGTCAACAAAAGCAAAAAATAGACAAATGGGACTATATCAAATTTAAAAGCTTTTGCACAGTGAAGGAAACCATCAACAAAACAAAATGGCAACCTACTTGAATGGCAGATGGTATCTGCAAATGTTATGACCGAAAAGAAGTACTATCTAAAATATATAAAGAATTCAAAAACTCAATATTTAAAAAAAAAAGACCAAACAATCCAATGTAAAAAAATGGACAGAGGACCCAAATAGACATTTCCCCAAAAAGACATACAGATGGCCAACAGACACATGAAAAGTTACTCAGCATCACTCATCATCAGGGAGATGCAAATCAAATACACAATGAGGTACCACCTCTCACCTGTCGGAATGGCTAGTACCAATCAGACAAGAAACAACAAGTGTTGGCGAAGTAAAGAGATGCAAAGCAAAGAGAATCCTCATGCACTGTTGGTGGGAATGCAAAACGGTGTGCCCACCATGGAAAACAGTGTGGATGTGCCTCAAAAAAACTAGAAATAAAACTGCCAGGCACCTGAGTGGCTCAGTGGGTTAAGCCTCTGCCTTAGGCTCAGGTCATGGTCCCAGGGTCCTGGGATCGAGCCCGCATCCCATTGGGCTCTCTGCTCAGTGGGGAGCCTGCTTCCTCCTCACTCTCTGCCTGTCTCTCTGCCTACTTGTGATCTCTGTCTGTCAAATAAATAAATAAAATCTTTTAAAAATAAAATAAAATAAAGCTGCCATACCATCCAGCAATCCCACTTATGGGTATTTATCCAAAGAAATAAAAAGCACTAATTTGAAAAGACATATGCACCCTTATGTTCACTGCAGCATTATTTAAACAGAAAAAATACAGAAGCAACCTTAGTGTCTGCTGATAGGTGAACAGATAAAAAATATATGGCTGGAATAATGAAATATCCTTCAGCCATAAGAAAGAATAAAATCTTGCCACTTACAACAACATGAATGGACCTAGAAGGTATTAGACTAAGTGAAAACATCAGAGGGAAAAAGACAAATACTGTATGAATTCACTTCTATGTGAAATTAAAAAAAAACAAAGCAAGAAAACAAAACAAAACAGAAACATTCTCATAGAAATAGAACAATCTGGTGGTTGCTAAAGTGAGAGGTTGGGGGTGGGAGGATGAGCAAAATAGGGAAAGGGGATTAAAAGATAGAATTTCTGTAGGGGATACAATGTATAGCATAGGGAATATAGTTAATAATATGTAATAACTTTGTATGGTGACAGATGGTAGCTGGATTTATTGTGGTGATCACTTTGTAATGTATATAAATGTTGAATCACTATGTTATATACCTGAATATACTATTGCATGGTAAATACACTTCAATAAAAGAAAGTTTTCTAATAACTGAAGAGAAGAAGGAGGAAGAGGAGAAGGAGGAGGAGGTGGCAGGGGAAGAGAAAGAGGGAAAAAAGAGAGGGAGGGGAAGGGGGGGTAGGGAAGGGAGGGAAAGGAGACAGAGGGGAAGGGGAGGAAAAAAGTTATCCATTAAGGATAATGAGATCATCTCTTGTGACTCCGGTTTCCAGCCCCTGTAATCGGCAGGATGATGATACTATTATCTGAAATAGACACAGGAAGAGTAGGTTTGGAGCGAAAGCAGTGATTAAGATGAAGAGTTCCATACCATCACTGATTCGGGGCCTGTAGGATTGCAAGTGCCTGGGACTATCAGGCAGAAGAATTGTGCAAAGAGAAAAGTCTAGGGTGAGGAGACGAGTGATCAGGGACAGATCCCTGCAGAATACCAATGTTTAAGGGAAGAGTAGAAGTAAGGCCCATTGGGAAGAACTTTAAGGAATGATCTGAGTTCGAGAACGAGAAAAAGCAGTGTCAAAACATCTGGAAAGCCGGGAGTTTCAAGGGGTGACAGAGAACTTGAAAAATATAAGAACAAAAAGCGTCACCCTACAGGTCAATATGGCGTCACTGGTAAAATGTTGGGCAATGGAGGCAATGGAGGCAGAAGCCAGACTGCAGACATTTGAAAAGCAAGTGGAAAATGACCAAACAGACACAATGGATGTGGACACGGTCTTCTAAAAGTGTGACTTTGAAGACCAACACCTAAAAGAAAAAAGGACCAAGGGAGGGCTTTGTTTTTTGGCTTTTCTTAAGGATGTTTACAGGGTTAAGGGAGAAAGTAAGAAGAATTGGTGAGATACAGGAAAGAAAGGAAGAGTGAATGGTGGGTGGTCCCAGCAGGAGAGGAGAAGAGGGAACAGGAGCATAGGATCAGCCTTGCTACCACTGGAAGGAGCGAGGTGAGGATGACAGCTTGGCAGCCAGAGGACAAGACTGAGGAAATTCATGACAGGTGGCTTCAATTTTCTTAATGCAGTGGACAGCTAGGGATTTGTTGATAGGGCAATGGATAATACTGGAAAGGGGGCCTTGAGAAGAATGGTAAAAGTTTGAAGAGAGAACAGGAGAGGATACTTACCAATGAAGATCTAGCTGAGGTTAGATCCCTCATCGAGTTGGGACTCTACAAACCTGTTCCCAGTAAAGAACATAACGGGGAATTTCTTTAAGACCCTAACACTGTCTTCTAATTTTCAAAGTTCTTATCTGCTAAACATTTTTATTCTGTGATTTACTACCAGTGGTTTAATGATAGTCTATCTCTCTGATGTAAAGAAGTCACTCTCTTGGCACTGTCCTTACTTCTGGGAAAGAGATGGATTGTCATGACTAAATTGACCAGAAGACAGAAAGTCAACAAGATAGTCATGGGCTCTGATTCACAGCCTCCTCTGAAACTGGACCCTCCAAAGTACCCTCCAGTGATATGATCTGTGTCTTTCTGGAAGCTACCGCAGTCATTGAGAGCAGACTCTGGAGCCAGTAGCTTCAATGGTTCGAATGGTCTCAAGGATTCTTTGAGTTCAAATCTCAGCACAAACGCTTACTAACTGTGTAATCGTGAGTACCACTCATGCCTCAGTTTCTTCATCTGTAAGATGGAGCTACCAACAGCACCTACTTCACAGGATCATTCTGAAGATTAAATAAATAAATACACATAAAAGCGCTCAGAATAGGGTCGGGCCCAAAGTAAGTCTTCAATAAACTTCGCTATTTCTGGATCCCATTCCCTTCCCCTTATCATCCTTCTTTCTTATTTTCTTATATCTTGTGTACTTTCTTTTCTCCCTAATAGTGGTGGCTATAGTTGGAAGTTTTTCTTTTTTTGTTGTTTTGTTTAAATCAGTCTTTTCTTTTTTTTAAGATTTTATTTATTTATTTGACAGAGAGAGCGCACAAGCAGGAGGAGCGGCAGAGGAAAAGGGAGCAGGGAGCCCCACATCAGACTGGATCCCAGGACCCTAGGATCATGACTTGAGCCAAAGGCAGACGCTTAAACAACCGAGCCACCCAGGCACCCCTGATCCAGTTTTCTTTCCTTTAAAAGTGATCTTTTTGCTGGCGAGGATGCAGAGAGAGGGGAACTCTCCTACACTGTCAGTGGGGGTACAAGCTGGTGCAACTGCTCTGGAAAACAGCATGGAGGTTCCTCAAAAAGTTGAAAATAGAGCTACCTTATGACCCAGCAATTCCACTACTGGGTATTTACCCTAA
>PISX010019882.1:10204-37070 GCA_004024625.1 Mellivora capensis
AAAAAAATTTTAAATTAAAAAAAAGTGATCTTTTACGCATTATAAGACTAATTCATTGTAACAAAAATATCAAACCCTAAAGCAATCTCATAAGGCAGAAAATAAAAGCTTCCCTTACCACCCCCCATGTCATTTCCTAGAGGTAAACATTAAACTTGTAGTCCATTATAATCTTTTTAGTTTAAAAATTATTAACTGAACTTTAACCGAATTTTTCTATGCACACGTATGTGTGTATTTTTGTTTACAAAAGTGGGACTCTATTCTCATATACTGCTTTGCACTTTTTTCTCTTTACTAAACAACTTATCACTAACATCTCTTCTGTCAGCACATCCTGATCTTAGTATTTTTTTAACCACACCAGCATAAGCACTCTGTTTCTCAAACTTTTTCTTTGAAGGGAAGGAAAAGAGCACTGTGAAGAAAAAAACTCAGAACAGATCTCCTGATTCTAAGGGTTTCTTTTTCTTTTTTAATATTTTTTATTTATTTGACAGACAGAGATCACAAGTAGGCAGAGAGAGAGATGGGGAAGCAGGCTCCCTGCTGAGCAGAGAGCCCGACGCAGGGCTCGATCCCAGAACCCTGGGATCATGACCTGAGCCGAAGGCAGAGGCTTAACCCACTGAGCCACCCATGCGCCCCTAAGGGTTTCTATCTCTACACACGGATACATCCTCCCTGGTCCCACTCAGACTCGCTGCTGCTTCTGCTGTAAGCAAACTCCCAGAGACCGTCTGGAATATCCATGTGGACTCATCCCAAAAATGAATAAAAAAAACTTCCTTGGATTTACTCTTGATATTTAGACCTAGTGTAATGGAAAAGTGGCCTTTTTTCAAAAGGATTTTTTTTTTTGTCAACACAACTTCTCTTGGGAGAAATCTAAAAAAGTACTGTATGGCAACAAGTCAAAATAATATGAAAAGTTACAGTGGGTTCCAAATTCTATAATGTTGAGGTAAGAAGATTCCCCCTATGTGTTCAAAGTGGTCTAGGACAGGTTGGGGGAGGGCTGAAGGCCAGAGCTGTGATTATAATTGTGGTGGTACTTTCTGGAATCTGTTATCTTTCCATAGATAAATTTGCAAAATTACAACTGCTGCAAACAACACCTGGGGAAGGGGGTTAAATGTTGTCTCTGTTTTATTTAAGTCAAATTTTAACTGTGAAAAGCTGTGTCCTATACAACTTTTTGCATTCTCCAAAACAGGAAGGAACAGAGAATGAGATATGTAAGGGTTATTTTCTATACGATTGAAGTAGAGAGTAATTTTATGGGGCCAAAGAGAGAAGGAAGCATGATTATCGAGGGCACTTGAAATTCCATTACACTTAGCCCTATGGAAATTTCCAGAACAAATGCATTGGGATTACATTGCCTTTTGCTTTTCTGCCAGCTAGCATTTTTCTAACCTGGCAGAAATGTAAAAAAAATCAAACTACCTCTTGGCCCCTGACTAGAAAAACAAAAAAGCATCAATGAGGAGAATTGTTCAAAATACAGGTTGTGTTTCAAGCACTTACAGATCTCTGCAGGGGTATTTGCTCCCGTTAAAGTGTCTGAGACCAAAGATGCATTGCCCGCCTGGGGGGCCAGGCTCCCTGACTCTCCCAGCCTGAAGCTCCTGACTTACCTGCTGCATTGTGCTGGTGATACCAGATCAAGTCAGGGATTGATTGAAAGAGGTGTCTTTCAGCCACGAACCACTGTCCTGAGTCATTCTTTTTAATCTGGTAATGTTTGATGGTAGCCTCCATATTCCTACAGTCGATAGAACGTGAATTAGTGAACAAGCAAAAGACCACCTTGAAACTAAGTCAAATTTCGTGAAGCAGCAGGACTCCCACCTCTGAAACGTTTATCCTAGGGACACTACACGCTGCAGAGTGGGTTAGAGTCAACTAGTACCTCGTCACCACTGGCTAAATTCCTGAGCCACCCTACTGGGTCCTTAGACTCAAGCATAACTCCAGCCAAAGTTGTCAAGTGGACAACTCCAGTGTCCAAAACAGAAGAGCCCATTAGGGACACTTATAAGTATTTGTTGAATATCAGTGTCAGTTCAGTGAGTGAATAATTTCACTGTGAGCGACGTAAGGAGATATGAAACAAAGAAAGAAGGAAAACGGAGAGTATATTGATGAGCAGGTTTGCTATGAGCTACTGGGACTCTAGGCAGCCCTGAGAGAATGTGGAACACGTCTGAGAATTGTCCCACAAAAATCCAAAGGAGCTGAAAGGCTAATCTTCCATTCCTCCTTGATGGAGGGTTGCTCCTAGGATGCTAATTCTCAGGCACCACCAGTCTACCCTTGGGGACCACAAGTTCCCACGGCCAAAGAACACCCTCCAGTAGGAAGGCACGAGAAGCTTTCTCAGTGCAGGAGAACACTCTATTGGTAAACCCCAAGGTAAACCAAGGGATACGAGGAAAGCACCGCCACTACCTGCTACCACTAAGCCAACTTCCTTGTGGTTGAGGAAAGGAGGTGGGACAAGTCCCGTTAACTTATCAATGTCACACACAGAGCTTGTTAGGAATGCAACTCATACCAACCAGTTGTACTAACTTCCAGGCCAACAGTCTCCTGTTCTGTGATATCTCTTTCTCCATGTGACAAGTGTCTCCATAAGACTGTCCCAAGGATTGTTACCTCTAAAGTGACCAAAATCACAGTTACTTACCTTCTAGCTTTTATAAACACAGAAATTGTGTAGGATCCCAAATGTCTTGAATCTCTGACGATAAATGCACCTTCTTTAGACTGCAAAACAACGCATTGTACAAATTTAGTCCTTCTTAGGAAGAAAGACAAACCTCCATCTCAGGAATGAAAACCAAACCCTACTGACTTCCCACAAATGGAAGAGAATGTGTTCACAAATATATGCAATCTTATCCCCCTTATATGGTAAGAAGTCCTACCTACAAAAATATTTAATTGAGACAAGAATTTATAAGGTATGAGTATTTTTAAAACCTTGTTCCAGATTTTTTTAAGAAAAATTCTGCATTTGATAACCTTGTACCCCATTTCATTATTTCTGTTATATTGATCAGGGTAATAGACACACATCGTTGCTGGTCAGGAAGCACAGTAAGACAGATCAGCAGCTTGTATTGTGGAAGAAAAGAAACAACATGGCAGATGGGGTGAGGGAAGCAGCAAGAAATACATCTGGAAAAGCAGGGAGGAGGAAAAATGAGCAGAATCCATGACAGGGATGGAGAGAGAATACGTTTTGAGAGCATCTGGAGAGAAGAGCAGAGGAGTCAGTTTAGCTGCCTCCAGAGAATGGGAGAGACAAGAAGAAAATCGGCAGGAGAGAAGAATATTACAAGTTTGATGTTAGATTATGAACTGGAGTCCCACTGACATCCTCTGGGTAACCCCAGTAAAGCCGTAAATGGTTTTCAAATGACATTGAATGTTGGACTGGTTGGTTTGTGTTGTTTGTTTGATAGCATAAAAAAAAAAATTCCACCTTTACTGAGTGTGTTTGCTCTTGTGGAGAGAGAAATATCTCAGAAGTTTGTCAAACATGTGAAAGTCTACACTTCCGAAGTGCCAACAACTTGCCTGAGAACTGCCCAAAGCCAACACTGCGGTGTGACCCTCAAAGTGAACACGACACAGTAAGCAGAGTCTTTCCTTCCTTCTAGATGCTGACCAAGGAACAAGCCTCATTTTCTGGTCAAACTTTAAAACTAAAAAAATCTCTCTTAACCTTTTAAAATAATAAAAATCTAGCTTTTATTGAATTCCTACCATGTCCAAGGATTGTGTTACACACCACGGAGGACAGAAGCTATAAAAGATGAACATGTAAAAAAACCAAGTTGTATGTGCAGTAGATACGCAGGGAGTACATATACACAAACACATAGACACCATGTGTTCAATCCAGTTGTCTAGGTAGTGACCCCCTCTTCAAGGTGGAGAGAGTGCAAACAACAGGCATGACCATAAAACGATAAAAGTAGAAATTAATAACAAGCCCCAAAGGAGAAAGCTACTACTGCTTTACATTTTTAAGTTCTCTTTTATATCACCCAAGGAAACTCAAGTAACAATGAAAACATCTAGAAAATAATAAAACCTGTCACATATCAGAAACCACTAAATAGTTCAAACAGTGCTGTCTTATTACTTACAACAGTAAACAAAGGAAATACAAAATAAATGTATCTACCTCAAGTTGTTGGGACAAGAACCAAGTCAAGTAGAAGAATGAGATGAATGAAGACAAAAGCAGAAAATGATCAGTTATGAAAACAAAAATATAAGAGAACTAGCCATTAAATTCAAAATCTGGTTATAGATGGAAAAACAATGAAATAGGTAAGTTGCTAACTGATCTAACTAGTAAATAACAGGGAAAATATATTTTAAAAAATAAGCCACCAAGATCCAGGAAAAAATGAAAGAATCATCTAGACTCTACACAATACATTTGAAAGCTTGAATGAAATGAGTGATTAACTAGCAAAACATAAAATTTATCAAAATCGATTCCAGAAGATCTGGAAATGTTAATGGACCTACTGAATGGGAAAATGGATAAGATTTTAAAAGAGCTACAACATTAAAAACACTATGGAGGGACGCCTGGGTGGTTCAGTGGGTTGGGTCTCTGCCGTTGGGTCTCTGCCTTCGGCTCAGATCATGGTCTCGGGGTCCTGGGATCGAGTCCCGCATGGGGCCCTCTGCTCGGCGGGGGGCCTGCTTCCCCCTCTCTCTGCCCGTCTCTCCACCTACTTGTGATCTCTGTCAAATAAATAAATAAAAACCTTAAAAAAAAAAACCCACTATGGAGACATATTGTGATGTTGCATGATTCCAGAGCATGTGAAAAGAAGAAAAACTAAATTTGTATATAAAATGGGTTTACTATCAACACCAACAACACAGTAAAAATTGTGTACAAAAGGGAAAACTATTAACAAGTCTCACTCATGTCCTAATTAAATATTAACAAACTAAATCCAGTAGCACAGTAGAATAGTACACTATGACCAAGAGGGATTACATGCAGGAATGAAAAAGTAATCAATATTAGGGATTTTATTAATATAATTAATAGATCTGAGGAGAAAAATCTCATGAACATCGTCATAGATGTTGAAAGGGCATTTGACAAATTTCAACTTCTAGAATCAGTTTTCTTTAAATTCTCAGTAAAATCGTAATATATATCTACTTCCTTAACACAAAAGCCCATATTTACATTTGTTCCAAGTCCAGCATTATGCTTTCTGTGGGAATCACTCCAACTGAAATCAGGAAAAAGAAATGCCCACCGTCAGCACTGGGATTTAATATTCTGAGATGCCAACTAATGCAATTAAATGAGAGGTAAAAACAACAACAACAATAACAAAAAAAAAAAAAACCCCACCAAGAAATACTATATTAAATTGTAAAAAGGAGTTGAAATCATCACTGTTTGCTATTGATAAGGTTCTACTTGAAACTCAGGATAATCAACTTAAAAACTACTACCAAAAAAATTTTGAATTCACCGAAGTCTTCTGTTATATAATTAATTCACAGAACTCAAGAGCTTTCATAAGTCAAAAAAAATTATATATATAGTAGAAACAAAAAAATAAGAATGCCTTACATAAACTTATAAATAAATGTGAAGAAAACTTTAAAATGCTCCTAAAGGGGCACCTGGGTGGCACAATCAGTTGGGTGACTGACTCTTGGTTTCAAATCAGGTCATGATCTCAGAGTCTTGAGATCAAGCCCCATGCTGGGCTCTGTGCTCAGCCTGGAGTCTGCTTGGAGTTTTTCTCTCCCTCTCCTTCTGCTCCTTGCCCCCACTGCACATGAATTTCTCTCTCTCTCAATGTCTCTCAAATAAATAAATAAATCTTTAAAAATAAATCAGTTAAATGCTCCTAAAGAATATAAAGATGTTTGCTTTTCTCATTAGGTTTCCAATCCATCCAAGATTTATTTTTGCTTGAAGTAGGGACGTCGTTTTAATTTTTTCTATAGGAATCATTAATATACGGGTCCCAGAACAAATTTGGCCCCCAAACCCCACTGACTTGCAATGCCCAAACAATTTTCCCTAAATTACTCTGTAAATTTAATGCACCAGCAGGAAGCTTTTTAAAACTAGGCAAAATAATTATGAAGTTCATATGTATAAAATATATCTCCAGAGTATTTCTGGAAAAGAAGAGTGAGGGAAGCTAGCCACACAAAGAGAGCCTCAGAATTTGAAATATTATAAGGCCATCACCTAAATACACAGGCTAATCAATGAAACCAAGGAGTGAGTCCAGACACAAAATAAACCAATAATAGAAGTTTGTTGATGGGAAAGGGAACTGGTGTCTTAGGGACAAGGATAGAAGAAAATTCAAAATCTTTTGATTTTTAAACTGTATGAATATACTATCGAAATATGAGATAAAGTTATAAGATACATCTATAAACACTTATGCAATCAATTAGAAAATAAAGTAAGCAATTCTCCATGCAAATGTAAGTTCTCAAACATCTCAAGAAGAAAAGGAAATTAAATCAGTAGTCAAATATCTGTTTGAAAAAGCAGCATGTCCACATTATTTTATGAGAGATATATGTAACTTCAAGGAACAAATAATCTCTATTCAATACAAACTATTTTAAAGATTGTAAAAAGAGACAAAACCTCATGTCCCAACTCATTTTTGATGCTAATATAGCCTTAATACTAAAACTAAAAGAGAGTTGGAAATTAGAAGCCAGACCTCTTGTGAACATAAGAGGACAAATGCTAAAGTAAGTATTAACAAACTCAAGCTAGCAATATATATGTTTTAAATGCCTTGTGACTAAGTAGGATTTAATCCAGGTACTTTCAAAAATAGAAAATATAAAAATTATACAAATATTTTAAGATAAATAGGGAAAACATGTATATTTTTAGAAATATTCACACACACACACACACACACACACACACTTTAGACACGTTAGGACCTAAATATGAAAAGCAAATCTTTAAACCATTTAAAAGAAAATATAAATTCCCTTTGAGACATCAGGAGAGAGAAGAATTTATTATGCTAAAAAAGAGAGAGATCGTAGAAATTGAGAAATTTGACACTAACTTATTTTAAAATTTAAAATAAGAAAAGAGCATTAAAAAGAATTTTAGGGCCAAAAATCAAAAGAACATAGTGGAAACATATAACTGACGAAAGATTCAGAATATACTTTTAAAATACATATTGATTGGGGCGCCTGGGTGGCTCAGTGGGTTAAGCCTCTACCTCGGCTCAGGTCATGATCTCAGGGTCCTGGGATGGAGCCCCGCATCGAGCTCTCTGCTCAGCAGGGAGTCTGCTTCCCTTCCTCTCTCTGCCTGCCTCTCTGCCTACTTGTGATCTCTGTCAAATAAATAAATACATACATACATCTTTAAAAAAATAAATAAAAATAAAATACATATTGATCAGCTACAAAAGCAAACTATTGAAAAATGAGCAAAGGATATTAGCAGTCACGTAAGGAAGCCCAACAAGCTAGCACACACATGCAAAGTCACTCAACTGAACTGCTTATCAAGGAAATGCACATTTTAAAAATATATACCAATTTCCAATAAATCAAAGTATGAGGCTACCAACTGTTGGCAAGAGCGTAGGGGACCAGTTTTCTGATTCCTTGTAAGAACATAAATTAGTACAAGTACTTTGAGTCATGATTTCAAAATATCTAGTAATGCTAAGTCTGCACAGAGTTTCTGGCCAGATCATTTCTGGGTATAACCGAAAGAAACCCTTGCCCTTTTGTACAAGGTAATATGTAAACAGAAGTTCTTGGCAGCCTTGTTCATAATACTACGAAGTTAGACACAAGGTGAATGATTAGCAATACATTTTGGTATACTCATATAATGACAGGCAGCAGTTAAAAGAATGTGTTTGCTCTCCATGTATCCATGGGAGTAAAATTGAAATACAATGTTTCATTAAAAATCAACATACGTATGATCTCCCTTATGTCAAGCATTAAAACACACAACACTGTAGGTTATTGATGCACCCATACACGATAAGAATATAAGCAATTGGACACAATGGGCACACCCTTCTATTGTGATCGCCTCTGGAGAATGGGTGGGGACAGAGCAGAGGAACGAAGGGATGGCTTTCAATTGCATCTGCTAGGTTTTATTTTGTTTATGAGTGTTATGGCCAAATGTTGCTATTTGTGCTGTCTGGGTTATGGGTGTCGGGGGTGGGGGGGTGTTGTTACATAATTCCCTGTTTCCTAGGGAGGTCAGCCCCTGGCTCTGTTCTGGCTTCCTGAAGAGTCTCTCTTGCCTACTTGTCATAACATCGTTGTCCACTAATATCACTCTACAGAAGGCCACCTGCTGTCACCATGCCAGGTGGGTACGACATTTGCTGGCGTGTCCCATTTCCTCCTCGCCAGTGAAGCCACACCTGGCCTTCAACCTCCATTCCCACCCCCTGCCTGCCAGCTGAGACCGAGTCTGAGTCCCTCGAACTCTGTCTGACCCCCTGCTACTCACTGGACCTCCCCTGGGTCTTGAGCCATTACTGGCATTGACTTTTAGTTACAGAACTGATTCTTTCCCACTCCTATTTCTAGATTTCCTCAACATCCGACAGCAGGGTAAAGTGACACACATACCTCTCACTTCGTTTCTAGGTTTGACTCTACGTTTACCCACAGTTCATAATGACCGTCCGTTGGAAACTGTATGCAGTTTTGGTTTGCTATGACCTAAAAGAGCAGTTTTGATCTGAGTTTGATGTTTTGGCTACCCCGCTCTTCCTTTTCCTTCCCGAAGAACAAAGAAAGAGCCGCCATCGGTATTTTTCCGTATCTGTGTTTTTAAGAAGCCTTAGCTATGCTCATGAAGACGGAGTGTATATTTTATTGTCTGTGATGCAGAAGTATATGGGCAATTCCAATACAGACTCTCCTGCAGAATGCGCTTTGGAGTGAATGACGAGTTTTAGTACGTTGGAGTTGAAATCATTTCAGGAGGGCGCCTGGGTGGCTCTGTGGGTTAAAGCCTCTGCCTTCGCTCAGGTCATGATCCCAGGGTCCTGGGATCGAGCCCCGCATAGGGCTCTCTGCTCGGCGGGGAGCCTGCTTCCTCCTCTCTCTGCCTGCCTGTCTGCCTACTTGTGATCTCTGTCTGTCAAATAAATAAATAAAATCTTTAAAAAAAAGAAAAATCATTTCAGGAAAAATACATTGCTCAAGTTACAAGGAGAGTCAATGAGCATCTGATACAAACACATCTGGTTTACAACTTCTCGGAAAATGCGCAGTAGAGATAAAGTTGTAATAAATATTTTAGAACTGTAAAGAACAGGAAGTAATAAAACTTTTTAGTTTGGTCAGATCTTTACAATGTAGCTCTCTCAGAAATTTTGAAAGTATTCACAAGTTATTCATGAAAAAACTGAATTACCTCTTGTCTCAAAATACGTTCTGCCTGATTTCTGGTAATGTTTTTATGGTACCACCTGTAAAAGCAATAAAAATAATTTTAAAATTTTATATTCCATTTTTTCCAGAAAAAAAAACTCTGCTTCATTTCCTTCATTTTTAAGAGCTTTACTACAGAATTGATTTTAGAAAGCTGAGTGGTTTTTATTTATGATAAATGACAAATTACTATATGTGTCATTAATTTAGTATAATAGTTTTATTAATTATAAGTCAATATCTAACTTATTCTATCATATCTCAATTCAACTTTCTGACAGATATTTAGTATGTGATTTGGAGTGATTTAATCTCCTAAAAACTTTCATGAAGGGTATGTGGTTAAGAAGACATCATCTTCAATAAACATTTAGCGAACTTTGATAGACAAACTAACATATCCCCATTTCTTTGCTCTTAAGAACTTCCTATCTGCATGATTTTAGATGTGCCATGATACCTTTCCAAAATTAAAACTTACTTGGACCCATTTGACTCCCCCAAGTATGTTAACTTGTAGTTAAAATTAGGGGTTCAATAACATAAGTGGAACAACTAGTACCTGCCTGCTCCAAACACCCTCTTATCCTTCTGCTTGTTCTCTCCTCACGCTAAGCTTTGGCCATAATGGAATCCTTTCCTCCCTCAAATTCACCAAGCCCCTTTCTGCCTCCTATCTTGCTGTTTCCTCTGTATGAAACGTATCATGAAATGACTTTAGAATATCAGAACCATGCAGAGTAAACATAATTAAATGAGTATAATTGAAACCCATAGTGTGGCAGGACAAGACTTTGTCAGTAAGCAAATGTTGTACAGGAAAGAGAGAGGAAATGGGTAGAACAAAGGAGAGAGAAAACAAATGGAAAAGCTTTCATTTCAAAGTAAGATTTTAAAAAGGAGTTAATGTAATAAATGTTATTTTTGTGGACAGTGGAAGGAAGGATGCATATATAACCATACATTGTCACAGTGGGTAGGCAAAACGGTGGCTACATGAAACTCCTCTATCTGACTTTGAGGACAGAATCTATATATCTTGTGGACTAACCTACAATCGTAAAAAGCTGCCACTAAATTAGAATGGTGAGATATTAAAAATACTAATGGCCTCAATTAAAAATAAACTTTTAAAAAGATAAAGCATAGAGAAGAGAGGATGATTACAGGTGATTCTAGATGAAATAATTGGACTACATATCACTAGTGGGAATGGGAGTTAATTGTGATGTTGGACTGTGAATATCATTCAGTCCTTTTAATGAATATTCATATTGAGGGAGGGACTTTCAGAATGAGTCTGAGAGTTCTAGTTGTAGAAAGAAAAAATTCTTTCAAAATAAGTGAGACAGGTCGCCTGGGTGGCTCAGCTGGTTAAGTGTTGGGCTTTGGCTCAGGTCATGATCTCAGGGTCCTGGGATCGAGTCCTACATGGGGCTCTTTCCTCAGTGGGAATCTGCTTCTCCCTTTCCCTCAGCCCCTCCCCTCACTCATGCAAGCGTGTGTGTGCCCACGCTCCTGCTCTCTCAAATAAATAAAATCTTTTTTTAAAAACTTCACATAAATTGTTTATGTTTTTCACCTGCAATCACATTAGTGTTAATTTTGTTGCTTTGTACTTACTTATATAGTGATAAATAATATAAGCAAATATATGAAGTTTGCTTATATATAAGTTAAAAATCCATCTATATGTGAATGTCACTAGAATGACTTCAAAGTAGTAAGAGAAGAACCAGAGACAAGTATATGATGAATTTAATATCCTTTAAAATAATGCAGAATTTCAACAGGCAGAAAAAAGAATAGATGGATATGATATAGGAGAGGTGGGGTCATGGTGTTTCAGAATTTCGTCTGGTTAAATCAGATAGTGAAAGAAGACTTTTGTGGGTTTTTTTTTTTTTTTTGTCAGAGAGGGAGAACGAGCGAGCAAGCACAGGCAGACAGGGTGGCAGGCAGAGGCAGAGGGAGAAGCAGGCTCCCTGCCGAGCAAGGAGCCCGATGTGGGACTCCATCCCAGGATGCTGGGATCATGACCTGAGCCGAAGGCAGCCGCTTAACCAACTGAGCCACCCAGGTATCCCTGTTTTTTTTTTTTTTTTCAATGCGTAAGGCTGCAACTCCTGTACCCAGACAACACTGATTATAAAACTCATACTGAATGATGTGGACAGAGGGTTTGGCGTGGGGATCTACTGGCGTATGAAAACCATCCAGCATGTCCAATGGTTGCCAGGTACAAACATCTTGTATACGTGTAAGCCTAGGGTCTTCCTGTCTCAGTCTTCGAGTCAACAGGTAACAGTATTGTGGTCTTAAGTTTTCAACCTAGAAAACCTGTTAGAACTAAGAAGGTAAATCTGCTTCTCTTAGTCATTTCTACCCCTGAGAAGATGAAGCTTTCAGTATAGAGATAATGCAATAAATGAGACTCATATTTCTGTAAATTTCAGCGTAAGCAATATGTTTGATATTTAAACTATTATTGGGGCACCTAGGTGGTTCAGTCGGTTAAGCATCTACCTTCAGCTCAGGTCATGATCTCGGGGTCCTGGGTTGGAGACGCACAGGGGACTCCCTGTTCAGTGGGGAGTATGCTTCTCCCCTTCCTCCTGCCCTTCCCCCCATTTGTGCTCCCTCTCTCTCTCTCTTCTCACTCTGTCTCTCAAATGAATAAATAAAATCTTTTTTTTTAAGATTTTATTTATTTATTTGATAGACAGAGATCACAAGTAGGCAGAGAGGCAGGCAAAGAGAGACGAGGAAGCAGGCTCCCTGCGAGCAGAGAGCCCAATGCGGGACTCGATCCCAGGACCCAGAGATCATGACCTGAGTCGAAGGCAGAGGCTTTAACCCACTGAGCCACCCAGGCACCCAATAAATAAAATCTTTAAAAAAATAAAATAAAGTATTATTTTAAGAGAATCTGACATAATTTTTTGCCACTGATTTTTAAATGCATAAATAATTTCAAACTTACAATTTGAAATTTAAGGGAATTTGACTTTTTAAATATTTGTATGGTTACAAGAACTTGGCTTACCACATACACATTTAATTTATTAGATTTCCAGGATCATATATGGACTTACAAAGGGCTATTGAAATTGTAAATCTGTCCCTGTCAGGCATGTAAAGTACTTAAACAGAAAATTGAATTCATTCAACTTTATTAAGGGAAGTGAAATGTTTCAGGAAATTTAATTAACTGAGCTTATAAGTAGGACTGATTGTTTAAGGACACGGCTTGCTGGGTTTAAATTAAGGTGACTGTTCTTAATTTTTTAGGTTTATAAACAGTATATCAAGATTTGAAGGCTTACCGAAAACCAGGTTTTCGCATTGTAATCTTGATCATGTGGATATTAATTTAACCAAAGTATCCATAAATATTTCAAAGTATAAAGGATCCCCTGAGATGTCAAAATCCCACTAACATAGCACTCCTTCCCCCAGCCCCTCCCGTCTGCCTCCTACTTCCTTTAGACCTCAAGTCACTTCCTCAGAGGGTTTGCCCCATCCCAACGTCCTCAGCTGTTAGCCTTCCTTCCCCATTGATTTTTCCCAGTGTCCCCTTGACACTGGGAGATGTGGTGTCCATGACACCACAATTTCAAATTTCAAATTTTGTTTGTGAATTTGAGGTTAATGTTTAATGTCTATTTCCCCACGAAGCTGTAAGTTCCACAAAAGCAGGGAGTGCTTCTATGTGTTACATGTTGTATCTCCAGGGGCCAGAACAGCTAACACCCAGCACGTCCTAAGTGGACAATAAATTAAGATTGAATAGATGGACTGACTCAGGGGCTGAGGTAACTAGGAAATGTGGCGCCTCTGTAATAGCAGGCGTCCGTTAACTTCACAGTTCTAGAACGTGTCAAATATTTACTGTGTCTTACACGAGACAAGTATCACAGTTCCCAGTTTTCATATCATTGAGAGGTTTATAGATATTCGGGAATCTTGCCCAGAGCCCAAGCTCTAGCCAGCAGTGATGTCAGGATTTGAACCCAGAGTTCTCTCATTTCTAAGCCCATCCTACAGTATTTCAACCTAGGGCCATAATTTCTACACAGTCATTAGAACTGTGCTTGGCACATAGTAAGTGGTAGATATATTTATATATTTTAGCGACTTATATTGATAATTATTATATCTATATTTTAATAAACCCCTTTAAACAGAAACAAATAAAAGTTAATCTCACAATTAGATAATTAAAGAAGTTTATCTTTAAAGACACATACATCAAAGCCAAGAAAATGAGAAGATTATTCTAAGTTTGGCATAGTTTAATTCAAATTACCCAATATTTACAATATGAACAAGCTGTTAAATGCCAACCCCAACCCTCATCTAGACTAAGGAAGCAGCCAACAATGCAATTAATAATGAAAGGAAGGAAAGTCACACTGTTGGTTGGTGAACATCCATTCGCTCACTATGGGGCACTGTGTTACATACCTTCACACCTATCTCCTTTAATCTCCTGGAAAGTCTGACCTGGGTTTACGTTATGGAAAAAAGTCTTATTTTTCTCAGAAGGAGATTTTTCACACAGAACTTCCCTTGACCTGACCTTCAAAGAGACCTATTGGGCAGCTCTAGCTGGAGGCAGTGGCGAGGCCTCCTGGGGGTATGTACTTGGCAGTGGGGGAACATAGTTGTGAAACTGTTGTCTTAAGACGGTGTGTCCAGTCACTTGGGGCCTTTGTCTTACTGAGTAGAGGCCAGACTATCAGGACAGGGCTAAATGACTCAGGTCAAGAGAGGGGGCATGACAAGCTGAGTGAAGGATGGAGAAGACAGAAGTGACCTGTGATGGTACTAAGTGGAGAGATGGGAGAGAGAACAGAAGTAGCTCATAGAGAAGCCTGGTAAAGTCACACGGATGTGTCATGTGTCCTATAGTCATCCCTTCGTCCCCTCCAATAGAGTCTACATTATTCACCAGTGCTTTTAAAGATTGATTTATTGTAGAGAGAGAAAGAGCAAGGGCAAGCGTGTGCGCATGCGAGTGGGAGGAGGGGCAGAGGGAGAGAATCCCCAGGCAGACTCCCTTGTGGGGCTCCACCCCTCAGCCCATTAGATCAGGACTTGAGCCAAAACCAAGAGTCAGACACTCAAGCGGGTGAGCCATCCAGGCGCGCCCCCCCTTATTTATTTATTTGACAGATAGAAATCACAGGTAGACAGAGAGGCAGGCAGAGAGAGAGGAAGGGAAGCAGGCTCCTCGCTGAGCAGAGAGCCCGATGCGGGGCTCCATCCCAGGATGCTGGGTTCATGACCTGAGCCGAAGGCAGAGGCTTAACCCACTGAGCCATCCAGGCACACACATAAGCACACCACACCACCCCCACCACCCTGCCAATACTTTTAGAATCGGATTTGTTTTAGAGAGAAAGATGCTGAGTCTGGCCTTCAGGTGGGCTTAAATTAATAGCAAGACAGACAACTAGGGGCTGGGAAGGAGGGGTTGGTTCTCATTCAATTTATATTTGCTGCCTGGTTCTCTGAGAAGCACCTGTCTTCACGCCTCAACCCACATCACCTCCCTCCACATGCCACGGGGCTGGAAGTATATGCTAATTGCAAAGCGAATATCTAAACTGGGGGAGGGCAGTCAAGGGCTAAAACTTAAGCAAACCTGAATTTGGAAAAGACCAGGACTACTCCCAGCTTTGCCACTCTTTTTATAAATTACTCTCACAACCTGAGTTTCTGATCTGCAGAATGGAGGGCTAGAAAAGTGATTGCTAAGATCTTCACCTTCCAAATCTATATATTGTATAAAAAATGGGTTTCTTTTTTTTTAAAGACTTTATTTATTTATTTGAAAGAGAGACAGTAAGAGAGAGCATGAAAGGGGAGAAGGTCAGAGGGAGAAGCAGACTCCCCATGGAGCTGGGAGCCCGATGCAGGACTCGATCCTGGGACTCCAGGATCTTGACTTGAGCCAAAGGCCGTCGCTTAACCAACTGAGCCACCCAGGTGCCCCAAAAATAGGTTTCTAAGTAGAACCCTAGTGAACACACCAAAAATTCCCCCCAACCTACAGCATTAGCCTACTTCTCATCTTCAGCTATTTCTAAAACATATCAAAACATGAGCCAAAATAGAGTCGTGTGTCTCTGCGTTAGGTTCAATTTACCACTCATTAAAAAACTGAGGTTATTTTTGGAATAGCTATTTTTCCATTTAGGATGTAGAGTAAAATGAGACCAAGATGCTTGTTTGGTTTCCATGCAGTCACTGTTAAACCCCCCAAAAAGCGGCAATACAAAACAAAACAAAAAGAAGTTTAAAGAAAAGGAAGTTTCTGAATCAACCATTATAAGGATCAAAGATCTCTCAAACTAAAGCAGCTAAATGTGTTACTTTCTTTTCCTTTTGTAGATCAAAACTCGTAAGCCTCCCAAATGTACCTGATTTTCATAGATCGACCCGAGGGCATATTTTGGAGGAGACTTACTCATATATTTCCAGATTGCTTCGTTTGTTTTCAGTCACATAGTTGCTTGGGATTAAGCCTTCGTTCCTACAACAAAAGACAGAGCAAAAATCAAAATGCTTGGCATATCTGTGGCATCATCATGACAGCAATCCTCTTAAAATCTCAAGGACATGGGGGAAATCAAACTTGTCTTACTGATTAAATTGCTGAAAGAAAAAAAAAAGGATTTTTCACTTCCATATTCAGCCAAAATCTCTGTATGATAAATACTAAGATTTTGACTTACAATGGAAGTAATTTGAGATGTTTTGGAACACTCAGATTTTTCAAAGAGGAAAAGCGGCACTGACAAGATCATTGGGATATCACAGTGACTAGATGATAAACACAGCAACAGCAAAGATATCAACTTCATTTTTTAAATTGCTGCAAAATAGATAGAATAGACATGCTAGGTTAGCCATATCCTTATTATAACATTGTCACTCAGAAACACATGAACATGTGTCCTTGTGCACTGGAAAAAGTACTTCTCTAAGACATACCAAAGAGGGAAATCCCTGGGTCACCAAAGAGGGAAATCCCTGGGTCACCAAATATGTGCATCTTCCCTTAGATACAGCAAATTGCTACTGAAGGAAAATATACCAATTTACACATCCATCAGCAGGGTAGGGGGTTTTCTTTTTCTATACCTTCACCAATGAAATATGAAATTAAAAAATCACAAAAAGATCTCCATGACATTATTGAGAAATCCAAGCAAGTTGCAGAACAGTGCATTAAGCCTGATAAGAATTAGGTGAACTAAATCTGCAAACAAGAGTGTATGTTTTAGTATGTACATGGAAGTGCAGTGAAAATTTTCTGGAAGGTACTCACTAAGTGAATAATGGTGCTTGGGTCTGGAGGCATTGTTTATCATGGTGGCATATTAAAAAAAGTGATATTCAGGGGCGCCTGGGTGGCTCAGTGGGTTAAAGCCTCTGCCTTCAGCTCAGGTCATGATCTCAGGGTCCTGGGATGGAGCCCGGCATTGGGCTCTCTGCTCAGCGGGGAGCCTGCTTCCCTTCCTCTCCCTCTCTGCCTGCCTCTCTGCCTATTTGTGATCTCTGTCAAATAAATAAAATCGTTTTAAAAAAAGTGATATTCGCTTATTAACTTTGAAATGAAAAATTAATTCGTCTTTTTTAAAAGTCTGAGTCATGCCAATGCCAACCCACAAGAGGACTAATTACATGGTCCTGAGCCTACTCATACCTCTTTCCCACTGGAAAGCGTCCATCACATGTTTAAGTCAAAACTAAAAACTGGCAAGAGGGCTAAATCATCAGGAAAATGTAATTAAAGAAAGAGGTATGTAATCTAGCTACTTCTAATACTTAGATACTTATCATCTCCAAATCATCACGAAGAATAGAAATCAAATGCCAGCATCCTCTCCCAGGCAGCCCAGATCCCCCTCAGAGCGCCTACCTCGGACTCTAGCCTGGTATTAACCACCTGTTGCCCTCGACACAGGGACGTCTGTTTGCATCCCAAGGTCTTTTCTTCCTACCAATTTAATTCGGCAAGTACTGCAATGTTTACTTCCAAAACTAATCATTGCAGAAATGGGAAAATGAGCGAGATACTGTTTCTGTTCCTCTCTTAGAGCTTAACAGAAAAAAAGAAGTCAAATACTCAAAGAAAGTGTAAATCAGGAAAAAAGCCCATATGGTAGAAATCATTATTCCCATATTTTACAAATAAAGAAACAAAAATGCATTAACAGTTGAATGACCATACAATACAGTGATTCCACGTCTGCTATTTATCTCAAGAAAATGAAAACACTAACTCAAAAAGATGTGTGTACCTCTCGTGCTCATTGCAACATTGTTTCTAATAGTCAAAATATGGAAACAACTTAAGTGTCCATTGATGGATGGATGGATGACACAAAGATGTATATATGTATAAATAACAGAAAATTAGTCATAAGACAGGAGAAATTCTTGCTTTTTGCAACGACATGGTGGATCTCAAGGGCATTATGCTAAGTGGAATAAGTCAGATGAGAAAGGCAAATACTGTACGATCTCAATTATATATGGAATCTAAAAAAATTTTTAATTAAAAAAAATTAAAACCAAGCTCAGAGATACAGAGAACAGTTTGGTGGTTGCCAGAGCCAGGGAGTAGAGGGTGGATGAAATAGGTGAAGGGGGTCAAAAGGTACAAAGCTTCAATTATAAAATAAAGAAGTCATGGGAATGTAATGTACCACATAGCGATTCTAGTCAATCATACTATATTGCATATTTGATAATAGCTAAGGGAGTCAGTCGTAAAAGTTTTCATCACAAGAAAAAAATTGTTGGTGACTATTTGGAGTGATGGATATTAACTACACATATTGTGGTGATCATTCATTTATATATATATGCACACACACATATATATATCAAATTATTACATTGTACACCTGAAACCAATATAATGTCCATATGTCAATTATATCTCAATAAAGGAAGGAAAGAAGGGAGGGAGGGAAACTCAGACAGGGTAAGTGACTGGCCACAGGACATACAGTAGTAAGTGACGGCATGGGGACGGGCATGGGGACGTGAAGCCAGGTGTTTGCAGTTCTGTGACTCTGCCTGAAATCGCAGTGCTGTCATGCTCTCTCATACAGACAGAACGTGTGGGGGCAGGTTCTGCTCATGCAGAAGGAAGAATTCTTAAACCCAGAGAAAAAGAGCCACAAAGTAGATTTTTCTGCTTCGGAAGTCTTCAGAGGATAAACGAGGAGGAATTCGATGAGGACTGTGGCACGGTTCTTACCCTAAACGGTCTCTTGCCTTCCACCAGTGAGGGTTATACTTCTCCAGTATGAGGTATTCCTCTGATCTCTTCAGTGCTAAATCACATGGCTCTCTGGGCAGGAAATCATACAGTGCCTTTACTTGGATCTTCTCTTCCGTAACCTCAGATGGTGGGAGGGGAGGCAGTGGCTTACGTTTCGATGGTTGCCCGTGGTCTCTGTTGGACTGTAAAACCCAAGGAGTGATTTGTTGTATTATTGTTTTAGCCATCTGTACTAAAAAAGAATAGAGATAAAATATATTTCCCTGCTGCCCCAATCCTCCCCTCTGCTTTCACCAAAGCAAAAACCAGAGTGGGATAAATATAGGAAATGACCATAAAACAACCTTTGAATCCCGCAACGCACTCATCATTATGTAAGCTGTCAAGATCACAAATTCTCTTGCCAGCATTACAGCAGATGTTTCTCTTTTCTTTTTTAAAATAGTTTTATGCTCAACATGGGGCTCGAACTCATGACCGTGAGATCAAGAGTGGCATGTTCCACGGACTGAGCCAACCAGGTGTCCCTGCATGTTTTTTTTTAAAGCCACATTCTTAAAATTTGATTTCCACCCCAATAGTTTCACTTTGTTTTATGGGTTTTTCTCTCTTGAAAAATGACAAACAGCCCTTCCCTTTCACACGCTATGAGCTGTGTTCGGGCTTATCACACTTCTTAAGAACACTGCTTCCTCCAACAGTGAACTGAAAATTACTCCTGCTTTCAAAAATGGCAGAGTACATTTTTCCCCATTCCCTGTCTGGTTTCAAGTTCTGCCAAAACATAGCAGAGTAGGCTAATTTAACTGGCCCTTTTTTTTTTTTTCTTTTGCTCTCTTCTAAGGAATGGATTCACTGGGTGTTTATGAAGCCCTCGTCAGGCACCGAGCATGACATGAGATTCTGCGTGTGGCAGCAAACAGTACCTCGAGGAGCTTAGTCTCTAAAAACACATGCTTCCTCTGTTCCCTCCCCCCTCATCAGGATGATACTCACTTGCTTCTTGCCTGGCAATTCCCTGAACCATGGCCTGCGACGCTGTGTGTATTTTTCTGGAAATTCTTCATCTTTGCTCAGGCTTATTTGTGTTCTGACTTCTCTGAGATTGAAAAACAACCATTTACCAACAATGACCTGAATTCGGGTTATCCAAGCATTCACCAGATACTCATGAAACGAGGAGGAAGCTCCAGGTCTCTTTCCAACTTCCTTCTTACTCAGAAGACTTCCCACGGGCAAGTTACTACCTCCCAGAACTGCATTTTCCTTACTGAGGAGTTAGAGGTGCTAAGAGCATATGGAGTTTTTATGGAATAAAATCGAAGAAACGTATGTCCCACTCCCAAACCAGAGCTGGTGAAGCCTCTATTCCCTCATCTGTCAGATGGAGATTAGAAGGGCTGTAGGTGTTTTTGAGAGTTACCTGAGCTAATAAATGCAAATCCTTTAGCACAGTCTTACATAGAGGACACTCCATTAAATGCTAGCTGTTACTATTTTCACGGTACCTCGCATTTATTCTGTACAATCGTTTGCTGGGCACCAAAGTGCAAGAGACTCTGATCATTGGGGGCAGGAGGTATTCCAATAAATAAGACAGGATTCTTGGACTTAAAGGGTAAAAATTATTGAACGGAACACAGGAAGCAAAGAGCATACACAAAATAAATATAAAATACAGAACTAAGCCACATGCTATGGGAATGCAATGGAAGAAGCAATTAATGTCAAAGGGATCCACCCAGGACAGATGGTAGAAGACCTGAAATTTGATGTATGCCTTTAGATCGCTGGGCACGCAGCAGGGAGGAGATGGGAGAAGGGTTTCCCGGACAAAGGGAACAGCAGATACAAAGAGACACGGAGACACAATAGACGATAAAGGAACGAAACGAATGAATTCCAAGAAGTTGCCCTCAGAAGTAGACTCACCGCTTCTGCAAGGAACAGCAGCAACAGCAACAGAAAATCGACTGGATGGTATTATCTGAAAAGCAGATCATTGTGGGAGAGCCATAAGTCCATGATATTGGCTAGATGAGGTCGGCAGTGTTAGTCCAAAGGAGGAAATTTCCCGAGGGAAATTCCCAGGGAGTGATAGGAATAATGAAACATATGCTAGGTCTTGACTCTGCCCTCCTTTACTAGTGGCAGGTGAGAAACTGTCTCAAAAGCAAAAAGAAGTTACTGGCACCCTGACCAGTGTGGTTTCCCTTCTCAGGCTCTTCTCCCCAGGTCTGGTTTATGCATTTCCTCAGTCTGTGAATGACAATGACCACTATATTCTACTTTACCTTGATCAGGGCTAATGTCAGCTAATAAATGTACAAAAGAATAGGATTCCAAAAGCAATGTTCTCCTAGGAAATCTATTAGCACGGATTTTAAATTAAGTCCATCACATTTCTTTTAAAAATATTTGTAATAGTCTATTACTTAATATCTTATGTTCATAGAACCTGGATTTCCCAGTCAACTCTTTCTCATCGTGACACCTGACGATGAAGAATTAAGGAAGCAAAGAGTATGTTGGACATGAGTTCTGAGGTTAGACAGACTTGGGTTTGAATCCTCGCCATGTGGGTGACTATATGTGTGATGAGTCCCTTCACTTCTCTATGTCTTCGTTTTCCTATCTGCCAAAACAAGATAATCATACCTAACCCCTTTGAGAAGACTTACGAGGCGGAGGTTAATCTGGGGAATTTACTGAACTACTCTGCACTTAAGTTTCCTTGTCTGTAAAATGGGAATAATTAGATACTTAGCATGTAAGACTACTGGGAGGACTAATTGAACCAATTCCTGGGAAGAACCTAGAACAGTCCCAGGTATATAGGAAGAGGGTAATCGAGAAGACCTACTATTGGTATAGAGTTGTTGAGAAGATTAAATTAGACATCATCTCTCAAGTCCCAGGAAAATGGAAGAGGGATAAAAACAGAAGACCCCCAGTACAGTCTACCCTCAGCCTCCACTCTGTGCCCCCAAAACAGGGGAGGCCATAGAGTTTCATCGGCCATCATGTTATCACCAGGTGATGTCAGTGCAGTCATACTTCTACCTGAAACATAGTACGTTAAACATCAAGATACTTCAAGTAAGGCAGGGAAGGAAATAAGGAGAAAAGAAGAGTAACATATAACAGAGCTGTTACAAATCCCCCTATCTACAGCTGTCCTGAGTCCTAAGCTAATGATCACAGATGCCTTCTGTCACCATCTGGTCCATGTTCCCCTTTGCCTCTGCCAACGCTTTGGCTGAAGAAGGTGCTTTATGTGATGGAATAATCCAAATGTTCATTCCTGTGGGATTTGGATTCTTAGTTGGTCTTGTTTTTATGGGGTTGTTATAGTTTTCCATTGACCAGGACTATTTTGAATACTAGGAAAGAAAGCTGGTAAATTCTTTGAGTTTCAAAGTCCTCTTTGTCTGCTCTATGAAGAACCAATCCTGTTTCATCCTGATAATCAGGAAACTCATCCCAGCTACACTGACCCCTTTCTGTGTCAATCAATTCAGTGATACAAGGAATCTCAAAATGGCCAGAGGGGGTTCTCAACTTCCGGTATTCTCTAAGAAAGGGATGCTTCTCCAAACTCACCAACCCCAAGGTCACAGATAAAACGAACAACAATATTGCAGTGGGTTATTAGATGAGATGGTGAGAGGGGCCACTCCAAACACCTCTCCTTAGTTCCCCGACTCATGCATCCTGGGTCTACATTTGTTGCTGGTTTAAGACATTCACTGCATCCTATAGGATACCACTCCAGCATTGCAAGATGTTATCTTCCAGACATCATAGTAGTAACTTAGCTTTTAGCTGGCCATTTCTCTGTCCTAGTAAGCCAGCTGCTTCTGAATCATGGAACACCACGGTTAAGAGTATTCAGAGAACCAATGAAGAAGCACAAAAGAAACTGAAAATAGGCTAACAGAATGTATCATCTTGTAGACCTCTGATTTTATCTTTCCATTCTGTCCCCATTCCAAGAGTTTCAGCCATAATTCTCTCCCCAGATCTTGTTACAAATCTCCTGACCTTGTACCTTCCATGTTCCCAACTAGTAAAACCAACTTTTTTTCTTTCTTTCTTTCTTTCTTTTTTTTTGCCATCGTCCATTAGTTATTGTAGATCAATATCTCAGACTATCTTTCCTAATGAAGTATAAACGAACTTTTTGAAGTTCTGGGAGAAATTCATTTCAGCACCATCTTTCAGGAGACCTCTGAATGCGGCTATATAGCACGATGGCTATTTATTTCCCATTCATCTGTGCTCAGGATTCAGATCTATCTATACATGAGGCTTGTTGAGGAACTCCCCTTGAGGCCTCTTGTGTGAGTTGAAGGAGAAGCAGAAAGAACAGGTACTATGTGAATATAAGTCACCTGCTCCTGAAGCTATCTTGAGCCTTCTGGATCTCCTGGTACCTACTTTCAAATATACTGCTTCCATATTATGATGGAGTACTGCTATTCATGCCTAATTTTATGGTTCATTGAATCAGATAACACTCAATTTAAGACAGGCGGTTTGAATCACATAAATATTTCATGATCCATGGTTGACCATTCAGTCTTCTCCAGTAGCAAGCCAGCAGCTTGATAATTAAAAATAATTATCAACACAGTGTCGAGGCATCACTTCTAATTCCTGGGGGATTGTGCTATGATTTTCATCCTGAGACTTTATAGGAGTTCCATATAGCTAGCATTTTGCCCTTCATTCCAGGCTGCCAAGAATGATAATTCGAGTAATTATAATTGAGTTATTTCCCCCAGCAATAAGTTTTCCTTGAACCTCTAAATATATAACCAGATAAATCTCAGATCCAGTTTTGACTCTGTTTCCTGGAGCCACTTCTGATATCAATCACTGCATTAGTCAGATTTCCAATATGAAACATGACATATTTAAATTAGAACAATTTTAAAAGGGTTCATACATGAAGGGACTAATTACAAAGGTGTGGATGGAGGTATGGGAAACTGGGTCCAGCAGTACTAGAAGTGACACCATCCCTAGGTCCAAAAGGACCAGGAAAGTGAGAGAGATAAGTAGAGCCAAAATCTCTTTGATAGGAGCAATGATGTGCTGTTGAGAGACACAGCCAACTCAAGGCCACCTCACCATAACTTCATCCCAGGACTCCCCATTAGTGTAATCCAACCAGAAGCCAGGACTTGGAAGCATACTGATCCAACCCCTACAGATTATGTTTCCAGGATAGAGTGCAAGGTGGAGAAGAATGAATACCAAGAGGCTGGGCTCACTAAGCCATCATGGAGGCTGGCCACCATATTTGATCCCTATGGATCATCCTTCTCGGGATATAGGGTAGATAAGAATAAAGATACTCAAACAGTAATAAGGCTATATCAGCTCCCTTTCCTTTCACAGAATTTGACCTTCCAAACCTAGGCTCATGCATTAGTTACTTGCCTGTCTCTGACTTGGACATTATCATACTCAGTCTTCGGGCTACAGAAACATTGGTGGTCCAGTGGTAAATGTCCCATTCCGCTGTGGAGACATAGTTCCAGTCCAAGCCCACCAAAGACTCATCTTTCCTCCCATCGCTGCTTTATCACTCACCCTTGACTTAATAATTTTCTCTCATCTTTTGCCTGCAACTAGAAATCACCCATTTTCAAAGGACCATGCCAAGATTGATTTCTAGACAATAAAATAAAATTACTGAGCCCCCAAATCTGCATTATACTATGTATTATTAAGTTTTGGGATTTCAACAGCTTCTGTAAATTTTCTGGTAGTATCTGCATGAAAAAATGGCTAAAACACTCTGAGAAAGAGGGTGCGTTAGCACTTAGGGGCTCTGTCTACTTTAGCAAGACTGGGTCTAGTTTACGTTCTTTCCAATTGTCTCCAGTGTTGTTTTAGAGCCTCATATAGATCTGTATCTATCCAGGCCAAGAGATGCAAAGTCAAATGTAGGTTACACAAATGAATGAAGTGGGTCAGACTATGGTTTAGAATGTGACAAAAATGCTGTGGCCTCACGTAGAGGTATTCAAATTCAAAATTTAAAAAATACTTCTTCTCTCTCGTATCACCATTTCCCTCTCCAGTGGACCATTGCCATTATC
Organism: Mellivora capensis; assembly: GCA_004024625.1. NCBI lineage: Eukaryota > Metazoa > Chordata > Mammalia > Carnivora > Mustelidae > Mellivora > Mellivora capensis. Next base: position 35,108 of record PISX010019882.1, read on the forward strand.
ACACAAATATGCTGCTACTTCCCCCATTAAAAACAAAAGAAACTACTCTTGATATAATTTCCTTGATCAGTTTTGCTCCCCATTTAGAGTAAAATCTAGAAATGACTCATCTTTTCTTGCTGCTTCCACTTCATCTCTCGTTTTCTCTTAACCCATTCCAGTCAAGCTTTTGTCCCTACTACTTCCCCCAAATTGCTCTTGCTAGGGTCTCCAGTGACCTATGCACTCCTTCTCCAATGGTTAACTCGATGTCCTCATCTTACTTGAACTCTCAGCAGCATTCAACACTCTTCTCTTGGTTTTCTTTTTTCTTGGTCCCCTTTGCTACTTCTCTTCCTCCCTACCTTCTCAGCCTGGGGTTAAATAGCCTGCTCCAAAGCTTTTGATCTCTTCTCTGTCTCATTCACTCCTTTGATTATCTCATTCCTTTTTCTTAAAAACAATCTATCTGCCAATGACATGATGACATCCAAATATATACCTCTATCCAGTTCCAGTGCATTCCAGACTTGCATACCAAAATGCAGTCTCAACTTCTCCACTTGGGTGTCTAGTGGACACCTCCAATTCACATGAAGAAATCTGAACTCCTTCTCGTCCTTCCTCCCCAGACTTGCTCTACCCATCCTCTCCATTTCATCAGTAGCAATATCATTCTTCCAGTGGCTCAGGTCAATGATCTTGGAATTGTCTTTGACTCTTCTCTTTCTCTCACACCCCAGTCCAACCTATCAGAAAGTATGTTGATCCTGCCTTAAAAATGTATTCAAGAGTTTCAGTTTGGAATGAAAATGGTCTGGAGATGGATAGTGGGGATGGTTGTATGATAATTCAAATGTACTTAATGCCACTGGATTATATACTTACAAATAGTTAAAATGGTAAATTTTATGTTATGTATATTTCACCATGGTTTAAAACTCTCTCACTTTCTCTCTCTCTCTCTCTCTCTCTCACACACACACACACACACACACACACAATCTTACTGCTTTTCCCACCCTTCTGTTACTACTGTGGCCTAAGCCACCATCATTCGTCTGGATTATACCAACAGCCTGCTGACTACTTCCCGCTTCTACCCTAAACTCCCTATGGTCTCTTCTTGGCACAGCAGCCAGAGTAATTAATGGAAAACCTAAGTTGGATCATGTTGCTCCTTGTTTCCAAATCCCACAAAGACCCCCCATTTCATTGACAGTTATAGCTGAATGTCTCACACTAGCCTATAAAACTCTCTGTGATCTGGCCTCCCATTGCCTCTCACTTCTGCCCAACATGTCCTTGCTCACGTCACACACCCACGCTGCCCTCCTCACTGCTTCTGAGGCACACCGGGCCTGCTCTCCCCACAGTTTCTTTGCTTTTGTCTTGGCTAGACCACTCTCCTCTCCAGGTGCCAATCTTCTCTTTTTTAAATATTTTTCAAAGTGACGTATAGTCAACATAAAATATTACACTCATTTCAGGTATTCAACCTAGTGATTCAACAATTACATACCTTATGTAATGTTCACCACAGTAAGTGTAGTTACCACCTGTCCCATGCAGTGTTACGACAGTATTACGGACTGTACCCCTACGCTGAACCTTTCATCCCTGTGAGTTACTTATTTTATAACTGAAACTTTGTACCTCGTAATCCCCTTCGCCCATTTTGCCTATGCCCCTACCTCTCTCTCTTCTGGCAACTACTAGTTTGTTCTCTGTATTTCTGAGTCTGTTGCTGTCTGGTTTGTTCATTTGCTTGTGTTTTAGATTCTACATGTAAGTGAAATCATATGATATTTGTCTTTTCTGTCTGACTTATTTCGCTTAACATAACCTCCAGGTCCACCCATGTGGGTGAATAGCAAGATTTCATTCTTTCTCACGGCTGAGATAGATAGATAGATAGATAGATAGATAGATGATAGATAGATGATAGATAGATAGATAGATGATAGATAGATGATAGATAGAT
>PISX010019883.1:0-37076 GCA_004024625.1 Mellivora capensis
TCAGATAAAGGGCTAGTGTCCAAAATCTATAAAGAACTTATCAAACTCAACACCCAAAGAACAAATAATCCAATCAAGAAATGGGCAGAGGACATGAACAGACATTTCTGCAAAGAAGACATCCAGATGGCCAACAGACACATGAAAAAGTGCTCCACATCACTTGGCATCAGGAAAATACAAATCAAAACCACAATGAGATACCACCTCACACCAGTCAGAATGGCTAAAATTAACAAGTCAGGAAATGACAGATGCTGGCGAGGATGCGGAGAAAGGGGAATCCTCCTCCACTGTTGGTGGGAATGCAAGCTGGGGCAACCACTCTGGAAAACAGCATGGACGTTCCTCAAAAAGTTGAAAATAGAACTACCCTATGAGCCAGCAATTGCACTACTGGGTATTTACCCTAAAGATACAAACACAGTGATCCAAAGGGGCACATGCACCCGAATGTTTATAGCAGCAATGTCTACAATAGCCAAACTATGGAAAGAACCTAGATGTCCACCAACTGATGAATGGATAAAGAAGAAGTGGTATATATATACACAATGGAATACTATGCAGCCATCAAAAGAAATGAAATCTTGCCATTTGCAACGACGTGGATGGAACTAGAGGGTATCATGCTTAGTGAAATAAGTCAATCGGAGAAAGACAACTTTCATATGATCTCCCTGATATGAGGAAGTGGAGATGCAACATGGCGGGTTTGGGGGGTAGGAAAAGAATAAAAGAAACAAGATGGGATCTGGAGGGAGACAAACCATATATAACTCTTAATCTTACAAAACAAACTGAGGGTTGCTGGAGGGAGGGGGTTCGAGAGAGGGGAGTGGGGAAATGGACATTGGGGAGGGTATGTGCTATGGTTACTGCTGTGAAGTGTGTGAACCTGGCGATTCACAGACGTACCCCTGGCGATAAAAATACATTATATGTTTATAAAAAAATAAAAAATTAAAAAAAAAGAATACTTAGTTTATTTAGTTTATGGATATAGTTGAATTTGACTGTCATCTTGGTATTTCTTTTCTACTTGTCCCGTATTTTCTTTGTTTTCTTATTCCAGTGATTCTTTGGATTAATCAAGTATTTTTATTATCCCATTTATTTTCTCTATTAATTTTTTAAAAAGATTTTATTTATTTATTTGACAGAGATTACAAGTAGGCAAGAGAGGCAGGCAGGGAGAGAGAGAGGAGGAAGCAGGCTCTCTGCGGAGCAGAGAGCCCGATGCGGGGCTCGATCCCAGGATCCTGGGATCATGACCTGAGCCGAAAGCAGAGGCTTTAACCCACTGAGCCACCCAGGCACCCCTCTATTAATTTTTTTAAACATTTATTTATTTCTTTTTTTTAGAGAGAGAGAGTGTGTGAGAGGATGTGAGAGTGGGAGGCCTGGAGGGAGAGGAAGAGAGAATCCTCAAGCAGACTCCGGGAGGACTATAGAGCCTGATGTGAGGCTCAATTCCAGGAACCTGATACCATGACCTGAGTAAAAATCAAGAGTTGGATGCCCAACTCACTGAGCCATGCAGGTGCACCTCTTCTCTATTATTTTTAAATTATATATTTTTTGCTTTATTATTTTAATAGTTTCCCTTGATATAATAATATGCACTTTTAACTTATTATGATCTACCCTAAATTAGTTTTTTAACACTTTGTGAACAGCTTACCTCCATTTACCATCTTGTTTTTGTATTTTTTGTAGTTATATAGCATACTTTTATATTTGATAAACTATACATGATATAGTTATTGCTTTAAACAATAACAAGCAATATTCTTTAATATGTATCCACATATTTAGCCCTTCCAGTGTTCTTTAGTCCTTTTATAGTTCAGAGCTTTCCTGTGCAATAATTTTCCTTTAGCCTGAAGAACTTTCTCTTTTCTCTTTTTCAAGATTTTATTTTATTTTTTTATAGATTTTACTTATTTATTTGATAGAGAGAGAGAGAGATTGAAAGTAGGCAGAGAGGCAGGCAGAGAGAGGGGGAAGCAGGCTCCCTGCTGAGCAGAGAGCCCAATGTGGGGCTCCATCACAAGAACCCTGAGACCATGACCTGTGTTGAAAGGCAGAGGTTTAACCCACTGAACCACCTAGGCACTCCTCAAGATTTTATTTTTAACTAATCTGGACACCCAACATAGGGTTTGGAACTCACAGCTCTGAGATCAAGGGTTGCATACTCTACCAACTGAGCCAGCAAGTTGTCCCGGCCTCAAGAAGTTTAATATTAAAAAAAAAAAGAAGTTTAATATTTCTTGGGGTGCCTGGGTGGCTCTGTCGTTAAGAGTCTGCTTTCAGCTCAGGTCATGATCCCAGAGTCCTGGGATCGAGCCCCACATCGGGCTCCCTGCCCTGCGGGAAGCCTGCTTCTCCCTCTCCCCCGCCCCTGCTTGTGTTCCCTCTCTCACTGTGTGTCTCTCTGTCAAATAAATAAGTAAATAAAATCTTAAAAAAAAGGTTTACTATTTCTTGTAGAGTGAATCTGAAGGTAATGAGTTCTCTCAACTTATTTGTCTGATAAAATCATTATTTCATCTTTATATTTAGAGGATATTTTCACTGGGTACAGAATTTTAGCTCTGCAGATTTTTTGTTTATTTCAGAATTTGAAAGATGTCACCCTTTGGTCTTCTGTTTTTCCATAGGTTCTGTTAAAGTGTTATTGTTGTACTTCTGCAAGCATGTGTCTTTTTTCTCTGACTGCGTTTAAGATTTTATGTTCATCTTTGGTTTTCAGCAATTTGACTATGATATGCCTGTGCTTGGTTTTCTTTCTACTTTGTTAAAGATTTGCTGGTCTTCTTGAATCTTTGAGTTGCTATCTTTCATGTTTGAGCAAATTCTCAGTCATTACATCTTCAAATACTACTTCCCCCATATTCTCTTCTTTTTTGGACTACTATAACACATATATTAGGCCATTAGGCTATGTGTTACATGTCTTCTTCAATGCACTTTTCTGTTTTTCCCATGTTTTTGTCTATGTACTTCATCTTGAATATCTTGTGTTTACTGTCTTTTGAGTGATATAGTTCATCTTATGCTGTGTCCAGTTTGTTGTTAAACATGTCCAATGGGGGTTCATTTTCCAGTCCTAGAATGTCCATTTAATTCTTTTTCTATCAATTATGATTCTCTTTCAAAATTACTCATTTTTCTTTCATTGATTTTGTCCATCTTTTACTCTGCTTTCTTACATATGTGTTTACAATAGTTATTTTGAAGTTCTTCACCACTAACTATGACATCTGGAACATCTGTGGGACTGCTTCTATTGTATACTTTCTTTTCTTTCTTTCTTTTTTTTAAAGTATGCTCCATGCCTAGCATGGAACCCAATGTGGGACTTGAACTCACAACCCTAAGATCAAGACCTGAGCTGAGATCAAGAGTCAGATGCTTGACTGACTGAGCTACCTAGGCACCCCTGTGCTTTTTTTCCCCTCTTTTTTCTTTCTTTTTTTTTTTCTTTTAGATTTTTATTTATTTATTTATTTGACAGAGAGAGACACAGAGAGAGAGGGAACACAAGCAGGGGAAATGGGAGAAGCAGGCTTCCCGCTGAACAGGAAGCCCAACATGGGGCTCGATCCCAGGACCCTGGGGTCATGACCTGAGCTGAAGGACCACACTTAATGACTGAGCCATCCAGGTGCCCCCCATTTTTTTTTCCTTAATTGTCAGACACTTTTACTACCTCTTCAAATGCCTTGTGGTTTTTAAAAATTGTATGCTCGAGGTCGTGCAAAAAAGAGACTGAAGTCAATGTTCTTCCTTCCCACATAGGATACATACTTCTTATTAGGCAAAAAATGAGGGACTGATCATCCTAATTGTATTGGAAATTGTGCTGTGTTATGGCTTTAGTTAGACTCAGTGGACCTCTGGCTTCAAATGTCTTGAGGGCAAGATTTTTTGTATGCTTATTAAAGGCCCCTTCCTCTACTGACTGTTTTGTAGACAAAGGTAGTTTGAGACTTGGTAGATTTCTTTTGCCTTTGCAGGCCAATCCCTAACCTCCTGAGTGGCCCTGGCACTCAGCCAATGCCCCAAAGAGGAAATCAGTCAGCTTGACACAACCACTTAAGTGGCCATCAAAAGATTTATTAGTTTTGTTTTTTCCTGGCAGAGCCCTCTACCTAAGGAAAGCTTGATTCCAGATTCTGCAAATAATCCTTAAAAAAAAAAATCTCAACTTACCTAAGAAGGAGTTTTTTTCCTCTCTTAACTTTGAGTTCTTTTACTCTTCCTGGCTTCTACGGTTTTCCAATATCTTTAGAAATATTTCATAATTTGTTCATTTTTTTCTTGATACTGAGGGAGGGATGTTGTCACTTCCCCCTACATTTTACTCTGAAGCAGAAGTTTTCTCATGTTCTTTTCCAATTAGTTCAAGTCAAGATTCGAACAAGGTCCACACATTCCATCCTCAAGATCCTGAACTTATAGATTTTCCCATCCTTTGTTTTTGTTTTTCAATTTATTTGTTGAAGAAAGTGGCTTATTTGTCCTGCTGAGCTTTTGGATCTCACTGATTGACTCTGCTTAATATCATTTAACATGTTCCTCTGCCCCCTGTATTTTCTATGATCTGGCAATTAGATCTGCAGTATTGATAATACTCAGGTTTAATTTTTTTGGCAAGATCATTTCGTAGGTTGTACTGTGTACTTCCTCTTTTATCACATAATTCCTATGTATTCTTTTTTCTTATTTATTTATTTATTTATTTATTTATTTATTTATTCGACACTAAGAGAGAGATCACAAACAGGCATGGAGGCAGGCAGAGAGAGAAGGGGAAGCAGGTTCCCTGCTGAGCAGAGAGCCCGATGTGGCGCTGGATCCCCAGACCCTGAGATCACGACCTGAGCTGAAGGCAGAGGCTTAACCCACCGAGCCACCCAGGCACCCCCATATTCTTTTTTCAAAAAAAAGTTATTGTTAAAAGAGATTTATTTATTTGAGGATGTGGAGAGGCAGAGAGAGAGGGACAAGCAGACTCCATTCTGAGTGTGGAACCCCTCTCGGGGCTCAATCCCATGATTCATGAGATCATGACCTGAGCTAGAACCAAGAGTCAGATGGCCAGTAGACTGAGCCACCCAGGTGCCTCTCAAAAAAACTTTTCAATCTAAGTATAGTTGACAATTCCCACATATTCTTTATGTCCAGCTCAAATGTCATTTCTTCTTAGTTTTTCCTGATCTGCATTCTTTCTAACTTCTCCTGTCATTTCTATTTCCATAGTACTTTACCTCTCATCATCACCTTTTCATTTAGGAGTCCATGACACTTCCTTTCACAATGGCTGTTTGTAGTTTGGGAGCTCCGTGAGGGCAAAAATCATACTTTATTCATTCTTTTATCCTCATGCCATTGTATCCTGTCTATTTGGGCAGCTATAACAAGATACCATAAACTGCCAGCTTATAAATAACAGAAATTTATTTCTCCCAGTTCTGGAGGCTGGGAAGTCCAAGGTCAGAGTGCTGGCAGATTTGGTGTCTGGTGAGAACCCACTTCCTGATTCATAGGTGGCCTTCTTCTTTTTTTTTTATTTAAAAAAATTTTTTTTTAAAGATTTTATTTATTTGACAGACAAAGATTACAAGCAAGCAAGAAAGGCAGGCAGGGAGAGAGAGGAGGAAGCAGGCTCCGCAGAGCAGAGAGCCCGACGTGGGGCTTGATCCCAGGACCCTGGAATCATGACCTGAGCTGAAAGCAGAGGCTTTAACCCACTGAGAGGTGGCCCTCTTCTTGCTGTGGACCAGGAGGTGGTGGCAGAAGGTAGGAGGGATCTCTCTGAGGCCTCTTTTAAAAAGGACGCTAATCCCATTAATAATTATAAGGGTTGGGGCGCCTGGGTGGCTCAGTGGGTTAAAGCCTCTGCCTTCGGCTCAGGTCATGGTCTCAGGGTCCTGGGATCAAGCCCCACATCAGGGGGTCTCTGCTCAGCAGAGAGCCTGCTTCCTCCTCTCTCTCTCTGCCTGCCTCTCTGATTACTTGTGATCTGTCAAATAAATAAAAATCTTTAAAAAAAAAATTATAAGGGTGATCTAATCACCCCCAATGGCCCCACCCTCTAATACAACCACCTTGGTGGTTAAGATTTAAGGGTTAAGATTTAAACATACAATTTTGGGGGGATACATTCAGAACATAACATTCTACTCCTGCCCTCCAAAATTCCTGTCCTTCTCACATGTCATCAATTCAAAGGTCTAAGTCCAAAGTCTTATCTACCTATCATCTAAATCAGATATGGGTGAGGTGGCATGTTTCAATTCATTGGGCTTTGTGGCATTTAACATATTTAGACACAGCTGCCTACGGTTACCTATTTCGACCAGTTTTTTTTCCAGACCTACTTTTCTGCAGGTCTAGTGATTCCACTTAGTTCTTCATGTTTAAAAATCACACCCCAACTCCCATTTACTGTAGATCATCAGCTGCTTCGAGGTATTTTTTTTTTCAGTAGTGGAGAAAACTTTCTGCTAAAACACTTACACTTTTAGATCCAGTCTGTACTGGTTTTTCAGCCTTGACCATGCTGTGAAAAGTGAGCTAAGCAACCCAAACTGTAGTATTTTATATGGTTTGAACCGTCTTAGAATTTCAAGTGATTTGCATTTTGGAAGAAGACTCAGCCTTTGAATCATTACTCAGTTTACATTTTCTTTAATGTTGTACTATTTACAATCAATTAACCATTTTTTTAAATTGTACTACTTTGGGAAAGGTGGATGCTAAAGACAGACTGTAATACAAGCACCGAGTTGGGTCCTTCCAAGGTCATGCATCAAAGGCAAGATTTGGTTATGTTGCAGTTGCAGCAAAAAGGACCAGAGTCTAAACTCTACCACTTGCTGCCCAAGTGTCAGAAGCCACTGATTCCATGTTTAAAGACCGTCCTCTGATGGGAATGTGCCAATACAAGGCAGCTGGTGTGAGAGGGTGGCAGCCCACAGAAACTGGGCTCTCCATGTACTTTCTAGTCTCCTGTTTTAAGTGTGAACTATTTTCTTGGTTTTGACAAATTTCTATGCCTGTCCCTGCCACCTTGATAATTCATTTTGAGTTTGACCCTGTTTTCTGGTTAAGTCCTTGGGGCCATAGCAAGTACCACTGGCTGTGTTCCAGGGGATCTGGCTTTTGTATTTACCCATTGTCACCACTCTTGGTCCCCCCTTAGGCTCTGCCCTCCTAGTAGTCATTGGAACTTGGTTTAGGCCAAACTCCTACTCATCCTTCAGGTGCCAGCTCACAGGTCTTTGTCATGGGGAGGACTTCCTTGACACCCAAGATAGGTTCAGGCCTTCCTGATGTATGCCCTCAGACTTTCCTGTATTTTACCTTCAAGGTACTTATCACAATTTATAATTATTTTTGTCTATTCTGCTCACCTTGTATCTTCAAACCTGGGACAGTACCTGACATACAGTAGGAGCTCAATAAATGTATTGAGTAAACAGGAACAAATAAAGCTTATGATGTGGCCTCCCACCTCTTTTAGGGTACAATTGTCTATGACCTCAAGCTAGTTACAAAACTTATCTGAATCTCAGTTTATGCATGTAAAGTAGGGTTAATATTGTTCTATCTACCCCACAGTTTGGGGTGTGCATGGAGCCGATGCTTAGTGAATGTAGAATGAGTGATTCAACATGTCATCTCTGTGATAAGAGACACCTATATTTTAACAAGAATTTCTTTAACCTAACAGATGAAAATGAAAACAGAGAAATTAAGTACCCAGGCAAGAAGGATCTTGTTTATCGAGTGGAAAATAAAATTCAGGATACCTTTGCCCAGGGGTCCATTATTTCTCTTCTGCTTACAGCTTAACACTAGATATTTTTAAAAAGGGAGTGGGAATTTTTTGCATGGATTTGGGCCAAACTGGTAATGACGGACTTTTCTAATTCCTAAGAGGTTTGTGTATGTCATAGATTTTAAGTTTGGTCCACCAAGAATCAGATTTTAGATTGCTTGTATCTTAAAAACTTGTAAGAAAGCAGCAGTGGTGAGTGTGAATCTGAAAGACAGCTCTGTAAAGCTAACATCCCCATCAATTGGTACAGCTGACTGGTCTTCTGAAATAATGGTAGGATAAGATTGTGACCTTGGAGTGATGGCAAAATTGTTTTCAGCCTAACAATTCCTTGTATTAGAAAGCTCACAGTATGACCTAGCTTAACCTATTTCCGCATTTCCACCATCAGTGCAGTGAGGCTATCTTGCATATAAATTGCAAGTGCTACCCAGTTTCTCCTTTTGGTGCTCATCTCTTCTTTACCACATCCACCCACTTCTGGAATTTCTCCCACCCAACATTTCCTTAGGCATACAGAATACAGAGAAGGGAAAAGATGCAGGAAGAGTCCAAATGTAACTAGAGTTATAAATTTTATTTGAGCCTCATCTCTTTGGAGAAGGGTAAACAGATGAAAGAAGGAAGTTAGAGATGGTTGGACAATATACCCCGGAGGTGTGGGGTATGCAAAGGAAATCTTTCACTAGAGTATCTGCTGAAGGTGAAATGAGGTAAGTCTAGATACTTTGTTAACTCTGTTACTCTGTTACTCTGTAACTCTGTTACTCAGAGTTACTCAGTAACTCTGTTACTCTGATACTGTTAACAAAGAATTAAAATGTCCTTAAAAAAAAAAATTCAGAGATAATTCTTGGTGTTTAGTATTGTGATCTGGGAGTGAGATCCCAGTGCTGAGCAAGCAAGAGGCCAGCAGATGGAGGAGTCCCCAAACAAGTATTGTTAGTTTGTAACTAGTCTAGGTCTTCTGACCAAGTGAACCCATTTGGGTTAGGAGGATTTGCCCAGGGAATCTAACTCCTTATTCCCAGTTCATTTCCTAAGGATCTGCGGTTTTATTGCCCTTGGATGAATATGAATTCTTATGTAGATTCCTCCTCTCCAATGACTGTGTCCTAGGCCGATCCTGAGTTGGGGACCTGGGAGGCACAGACTGATAGAGAGGCCAGTACTGCTGCAGAGGATAAGTCTGAGCCCTTGGTTTGGGTTTGGACTTAGATTCAGGATCGAGCTCCAATTCAGGGTCTAGCTCTGGTTCGGGCTCTAGCTCAGCCTCCATCTCACGATCCAGGTCTAGCTCTAGGTCCAGCCCAGGCTCTTGTTCTGACTCCAGCGGGGGTTCCAGCTCCAGGTCTAGCTCCGACTCCTCCTCTGTTATTGGTTCCTGAAACATGCTGTAGTCTGGATTTATGTTTTTGGAGACATCTAGAAGATGGCCTGACACTTCATTCTAAAATACACACAATTGGATGGGTTAAAATTTCCAATTAAATTTAACTTTTGAACAGTCAAGGAATTTCAGAATACAATAGGACTTAATATACGTGAAATCATGAGTTCCTGGCAAAGTAGAAAATATTTCTGACTCACATCTGCTTTTCAACTTTGCACCTTCCAGTTCCTTGTTTACTCCCTATTCTTTAGGCTAACTTCTGATTCCTTTGGCTTTCCTAGCTAGCCTGGATTTCATGGTCAGCCATTAAAGCAGCAGTGGTCTTGGCAGCAATCTGAAACATCTTGTCTTCTTGATCTTACTTGTCTTTCCAACCCCCAGTGTAATTTTGGTAGGGCATGTAAGGCCCTTTGTGACCTTGCCTCTTGCCATCTGCTTTAGCTTTACCCACATCTGTAGTCTCCACCCTTTGCTCTAGCCTTAAAGATAACCAAAGATGTCTGACTTCTGCTTACCTTTGCTCATGCTGCTCCCTGTGTCTGCCTTGTCCTTCTCCACCTTGTCTACATACACTTATTCACTGTTCCAAATTCAGATCAAAGATGACCAACCAGGATCAGAGCTTCCTTTGTGTTCTAACTATACCTCACACACACACCTCTATCTCAGTGCCAATAATGTATTGTCTTATTTATTTACAAATTTGTTTCCCCATAAGACTCTAAGCTCCTTGAGGTAAGGCAGTTCCTGGTTTTTGATAACCCCAGTACCAGGCCCTGAGCCTGCCCTATAGCAGATGCCCCACAGGCTTGGTGAATCAGCTTTGCAGAAGCATTCCATAGAATTAACAACTTTCACCTCTCCTGAAAAGATTTTTTCTCTTCCACCATATGACATCTTTTGCTTTTCCTCTTCTCTTCCTGGTTGCTTCTTTCTGGTCTATTTGTTATCTCCTCTACTTCTTTTGGACTTCTAAATGTTGGCAAGCCCCAGGGCTCAATCCTGGGACCTTCTCTTCTGCACCTATGCTCCTGCCATTAGGCAATTTTATTTAGGCCCATAATTTTCATTATCATATATGTGCCAATGACTTTTTGGTTATAACCCTTCCTCTGATCTGCTCGTTCATATACCCATTTCTATTCTGACATCTCCACTTGAACGTTTAACAGGCATCTTGAATTTAATACATCCAAAGTAGAATTTGCTCCTCTCAAGTTCCCTAGCTTAGATGCCAGAAAAAAATTTGGCATATTCAATACCAAGTCCTGATAAGGATGTTAGTAAACTAGAAAAAATGCTTTTTAAAAACAGAGTAAATATAATGTCTATCTTAAGCCAACTGTTACCACTATCCTTAATAGAGATACATAAGAAGGTTTTCTCATAAAATTCAGGAGTAAGACAAGACAGCTCATTATTACTTACATTGTTCTGGGAGATCTAGCTATTGCCATAATATATGATACTGAAATAAGAATTTTGATAATTGGAAAATAAGGTATTTATATTATTTGTAGAAAATATTTTTCTATCTAGAAAACTCAAGAGAATTAACAATGAAACCTCTTAGGTCTAATAAAAGGATACACAAAAGTGGCCAAATAATTTTATACAAATCAATAGTTTCCTATAGGCTAGCAATTGCCAGGTAGAAAATATAATGAAAAAGAATGTTCATTTAAAAAAATCAGTAAAAGTGTAAAACAAAGTATAAAGTACTTAGAATTTGTCTGTATAAAGAAAATCACAAAACCTTACTCTGAATGCAACATTTAAAAAGACTGAATAAATGTGAAGACAGTCCATGTTCCTAGATAGGAAGAACAAATACTGTAAAGGTATCAACTATCAAATTATATCATATTTTTAATGCAATTCTAATGAGAATTCTAATGGGATTCTCTTTGGGGAGAGGGTGGGGTGCTGATAAAAGATTTAAAAGTTTGGAAGAATAAATTGGTGAGAATGACTTAGCAGATTTTGAAATAGAGCACTGGTGACACATGACTTCTTAAGCAAATGCTAAATGTATTACAAAGCTGTATTGAAGCTATACTCAACAATGAAAACACTAAGCTGGAAATAGACTTTAGTTTTCATAATATTTTACAAAAATAGCATTTCTAATCAGTGGAGGAAAGACAGCTTATCCAATGGATGAGTTAGCTCAGAATGGTTAGCTGTACAGAAAAAAAAAAAAAAGATTACTCTTTAACACCACACTGAAATGCATTCTAACTAGATTAAAGAGTATAACATATAAACACTTAAAACATAAAAATCTAGAAGAAAATATAAACGATTAATTTACTTCCTAAGTGAGATGACATCCTAAATAAAAGGCAAATGGAAAATAAGGTTAATATAGGAAAGACAATGTAATATGTAAAGCAAATCTGCCAAGTATATCATAATTATAAATAAAATAGAGAAAATTCCACTTATAGTAAAGGCAAACTACATAATTCAGACCTCCTACTGAGGACAGCCACAAGAGCTGGATAAAATACTTTAAAACTTCTGCTTGAAGACACTACAAAGCTAACAAACATCATGAACAACTACCAGGCCAATATTTGGAAAAGGTGAAAATCTACAGAGGTGAGTCTGGCATTTGGGACCAGTTTTGTAGAAGGTTTTTGATTTGAGGTCTGAAGGTTTTTTGAAGGAGCAGCGCTTTTGACAACTTTAAGGGCTTAAGAGTTGCCAAAGTTGCTTTCCAGGGTCTGCCAAGGGAGGGGCTGTGGCATGCCTTCCCACAGACTGAGGTTGGGCTGCGGGTCATCTGGAAGGCCTAGAACACCTCAAGTCCTAAAATCAGATCAGTTACCCTGGATTGCTAGTGCCTCCAGGTACTTGGCAAAACAAATGCTTTCCAGAAGAAAAATATCATCCTGGGCCTCAAATTATTTTTATAAACATTTTAAAAATATAATGTCTGGCACAAACCCAAAGATTACCAGGCACACTGGACTTTGATAGTGAAAGATGGACGTTGAATCTCTAAGGCAGTAGTTCTCAAAGTGTGGTTTCTGTATCAGTAGTATCAGCATTAACTAGTACTTGTTAGCAGTGGAAATTCTCAGGCTCTACCCCAGACCCAACGGATCAGAAATTCAGGGGATGTGGAGCACAGAGTGGCCCTGCAGTCTGTTTTAACAGCATATTTTGGTGATTCGGATGAGAGCCACAGGAAATCTCCACGCATAAGCAGGACGACCTCTTGTCAGAAATGTTAAGAGAATTAATGCTCCAGACTGGGATGAACCTAAGAAACTCCGAGGTTTCTTCCAACTGAAAGGTTTTGTGACTCTATGATTCTATAGATGGGAGTGGGGTATAGAGCAGAACAGAAAAAATATGTCCATTGAAGAAAAAGTTGTTCAGGATAAGCAGGGGCACATAACCTGAGATATTTCTCAATAATTAAGGGAAATACATTACTTTAAAAAGAAAGTGGGGCACCTGGCTGACTCAGTTTGTAGAGGATGTGACTCTTGATATCCGGGTCATGAGTTCAAGCCCCACATTGGGCAGAGAGCTTACTTAAAAAGAAAAAAAAAAAAAAAGGCCATGTATTAAAGCTTGGATCTCTTTTTCTTAAAGTGTTCAAAAAAGCGGCTTCTGGGTGTCTCAGTCATTAAGTGTCTTCCTTCGGCTCAGGTCATGATCCCAGGGTCCTGGGACTGAATCCTGCATTGGGCTCCCTGCTAGGCGGGAAGCCTGCTTCTTCCTCTCCCAATCCCCCTGCTTGTGTTCCCTCTCTCGCTGTGTCTCTCTCTGTCAAATAAATAAATGAAATCTTTAAAAAAATAAATAAATAAAATAAAAATACTGAAATAGGCCCAGGTCTTTACTTAGTATTAATAAATGGCTAAAAATTCTGGCTTATAGATCATCCTCCTTTGTGTTTGTCAGGTTGAGTAAATCTTATGTTACTACCAACATAAATGAGAGCCAAAGTGTTAGACTGGCAGGTCTTTACCTCTGCTAGTTCATCAATTCTATTATTCATCCCAAGGGTGGTGTAGGGATGGATTTTAAAGGTATAGCTAGGGGAGATATTTAAAATATTTTATTTAAATAAAAATAAAAATATTTAAATATTTCAAAGATTCAGTAACTGGAATGGCCCTGGCACTAACCAAGCTTGCTATAAAGGGATCCTTGAGACCTCTGCTGGGTTGGGTAACACTCTCTTCAGTGTTCAGAAAGGGTCTTGAATGGAGCCCAGATGCCACGGCAGTGGGGGGAACTTGGGACTCAGTTCCAGTGCTATTTACTAACTGGTAAGGGAGCCCTTCAATATCTCAAAGTCTGGCACAGCCATACTCAAAAACCTTTCCTAGCCATTGCTCATCTTGACTTAATCAGGTGTCTCCCCCTGCTCATCCCCCACCGTGACGCTTCATGTCATCCAACCTTGTCTGTTTCTGAGTAGGTTTCCTGTATCACTGTCTCAGATTCGTCCACGCTTAACTCGGATGACTCTGGAAACTTCCTTGACAGGGCAAACAGCACAGCGTCGTGGAGAGTGAGGAACAGCTGGGCCTTCGTGATACCAGCATCAAAGAAATCATTCCTCTCAAATGCCCTGACCACAGAAGCTACAAACCAAACCCAGAACACACACAGGGTCAGACACCTGGGGAGGAGAGCGCCCAGGATGCAAACAGCCCTCTCACAGAGTGGATACTCACAGTGACATCCTGAAATGAGTACCAAAATGTTCGCGTTTTGGAAAGCATTGCACATCTGTGGGGAGAGAGGGAGAGGAAAGCAGCGTTAGTGACCTTCACGCTCACGAGGAAAGGGCCTTTGGATTAGCTAAGTTTTAATACCCCTTTGGTCATTCACTTGTCTGGAGTATTTGTACCTCTGCTTTCCAGTTCAGCTCTCTAAGCATTTGATGAGTGGACTTCCATATGCCAGGAAATGTCTGAAGTGTTAGAAATACAGAAGAGAATCACACGTTCTCATGTGGGGCGGGGACTGAGAGGGAGTGTCGCCCATGGGCTCAGGTGGGAAACAGTTCACACCAAGAGATGGTGCTCCTGAGGACAGTGCTAAGACAAACACAGGCACGGGTGTGATGGGAACATACTGGACAGCCCTCAGGAACAGCCAGGTCTTGGTATTATTGTTTAGTGTATGCATGGGACCTCTTCTTCCTGGAATTTGCTGAGCAGAGGAGAAAAAAACCAAAAACGTGGCCAAGAGATGGTTAAATGACATAGTAGAGAACAGAATTCAGGAATCCTGAACCTCGTATTCAGAACCCCTCTGCACAGCCCTGCAGTGCAACCGAAGATGGAAAAGCCCCAAAGGTAAGACACTGAGTATAACCGAATCTGAAAATGGGGTGGAGACAAGGATGTCTTGGATGGGGGAGCCCTTAACATTAACTTCTTCTGAGCCTCTCATTTTATAGATGAGGAAGTGAAGACCCAGGATAATTTACTAAACTACCTTGGGTCAGATGGATGGAGAACAGTAGCAAAGCCAGGAGAGAGGACACAACCGCCGACAGCCAACCAGAGTTCTTTCTGCTCTCAGAAGTTTCCTGTTGCCTCTAGACCCAAGAGGAACTGGATTCCCATAAGAGAGAATCAGAGTTCTTTAGGAATAAGAAGGTTTGATCAGATCAGAGGATAAATGAAGTCAACTCAACTGAAGGGGTAGATCTCAAGAAAAAAAAAAAGTGGGCACAGTCAGACCCGGAAAGTGAGTGTTTGGGTTGTTTACACACGAGCCATCACCAATGGGAGCAAGAATGAGACAGGGCTGCACATGGACATAAGGTGGCTAAAAAGCAGATATTGTACCTATGAGACATTAGCAATAAAGCTGATATGGCTAGTTATGGGTCTAAACATTGCATAAGAAGGAGAGGAACCACGACTGTCAGAGAAACCAGAGAGGAGGAGAGAAGCCAGGACTCAGGGACACAGTTTCTGAAGGAAAGGTCATCCCTGCCCTCTTTACCCAAAGATGCAGGAGGTGGAAGGAACTGGGGAGATCCTGTAGGTCCTGGACCAGGCAGCCCCAGGCTTGTCGTGTCCTCTTACCACATCCTCACATCTGAGCATCTTTGACAATGTCCACTGCAGAGCTGCGATATCGCGGAAGATTCTCAGTGTGTTTTTTTCCTGTAGCATTCAGACCTGTTCTTGAAAAGGTCTGCAGTGAACTCCTAGGATATCCTAAGAGGGACTGGGTGTGTAGCACAGATGGCCACCTCAGTGGTATTAAAATTACCCACTTTTGAGTTTTTGAGAAAGAATATGCCATGACCAATCCCAGTTCAACAGAGTGGTTCATTTTCTTTTGAATCTGGTTGACCACAGCCGTCCCCCCTGCCTTTTTTTTAAAAAAACATTTTATTTATTTATTTGTCAGAAAGAGCGAGAACATAAGCAGAGAGAGTGGCAGGCAGAGGGAGAGGGAGAAGTAGGCTCTCCACTGAGCAGGGAGTCTGATGCAGGGCTTAATCCTCGGACCCCGGGAACATGACCTGAGTCAAAGGCTGACGCTTAACCTACTGAGCCACCCAGGCACCCCTTACTCTGGTTGACCTTATATGGTCTTTAGTGGCCAAGTTTCTAGTGGTCCCGGAGTCACATAGCAGCTGATCAGTGACTGACGGTGTTCAGTCAGGGTGCGGGCAGGCACAGGTAGGAGGGGATCCCGGCTCTTGTGAAAGCCTCCTCAGTACTTACCTGTCTTAATGACACCAAAGCCTGTGGATCCACAAAATGGACCATGGAGAAATCCAGGATAATGGTGTGGACACTGGTTAGAAGAGAGCTATCTGAGAAGGGGAGGAATGATCTGTTCCTCCCCTGCTTTTCAGCAATGCCAGGCAGTGGCATTGAGCTGTTTCTAGAGGGGTTATTAGAAAGCCAGGCTTGGTCCACGTCCTCGTAGTTTTGTTCGGGGTTTCTGTGGGAGGTGGAAGATGGGGTGTAAGGTACTTGTTCATCAGATATGGACTGGCTCATGTTCATGCTGTCAAAACGCGAGCAGCGGATCAGGTTAATGGAGGAAGAGTCTTGGTCCTGTTTACTTTCAAATCGTTCTGTGTAGACAACCTGAGACAACAGAATTAGGGGAGAACCGTGAGGAGGCTCAGAGGAGGGCGACCACTATGCCATTTCTGTCTACGGACTCACCGCCCTCTCTTGCAGGAAAGTTCCCCGTGGACCAGGAGATTGGATTTCACTTGGATACCTCATTGTCCCTTTGAGCTCACACCTAAAACTACATGCACCATCATTTCCCTCCCAGTTTCCTTCGGTGCACCAGTGACGATTTCATTGTCCTGTGAGCCAGACTTAAGATCATCTTTGCTTTATTCCTTCCCCTCCCCCCTGGGTTCTAATTTGTCTCCAGCACTTCCTAACACATTGTCTGAGGTGTTTCTTCCATTGGTCCCTTTCTCAGTGCCTCCATCTTTCATCAGACTTCCTTAAGAAGATAGAGGTTACTTGAGCAGGGCTGTCTTTACCTTTTGCTCCTTTCATCCTAATAGGCTTGGAGTGCCTGCCATAGCTTAAGGATAGTACCAAGCACCGGGAATACAACAGTATGCAAGGTGTGGAATGCCCCGCTCCTCAGTCACAGGCACCAGGTTCTGCCTGGGTAGAGGGCATGTGCCCATTCAAAGGATAAACAACAATATAGGTAGACAAGAACTATAAGGTACATGGAAAAATTTTTTTAAAGTTCATTTGCTAGAGTGGCATAGTTGCGGTGATGTTTCTTCTAGGAAAAAACTGTACAAAATAGTATATGTTGTATAGCAAAAAAAAAAAAAGTGATGTGGATGGCTAATAAATTATAGTTCAGTGGAGACGGGTGTTTCTCAAGAGTTGAGAGTTACTAAGGGCAGGTTTTTGGGGAAACAGCGGAAGACGGGCTCAGTGGTGAGGAGATGCAAGGTCCTCCAGGTGAAAGGAGACCTCTGAGAGCCTCCCCTTACTCTCCTTCATCCACTCTACACACTCTTGTCCCTTAAGGACTTTCAAGATCCCCTCGCATCGTTGCCTGCCTGAATTTCCCAGGCCTATTACTCGGAGGACCCCATACGTATTTCCACCCCAGTGTCTTTGTCCAACCTTATCCACAGGCTGGAAGTCCTCTTTTCCCCCACCTGACCTAAATTCAAATTTCTCTCTCCTGCCTAGCTCAAGTCCATTGCTACCAGGACATTTGCCTGACTTTTTGAAATCACGCCGATCTCTCTATACCTGATGTCTTAGAGTTGTTAAAATCAAAAAACACAATTCTGAACATGACAGTATACATGGAATGGTTGACTGTCTTACTTCATCAATTTTTCCTTAAACATTTTATTTATTTGAGAGAGAGAAAGCACATGCATGTGTGTGTGCACGTGCTAGAGTAAAAGAGAGAGAGAGAGAGAGAGAGAAAGCATGAGCCAGGGGAGGGGCAGAGCAGGGAGCCCAACATGGGAGTCGATTCTGGAACACTGGGGCTCAATCCTAGGACTCTGGGATCATGACCCAAGCCAAAGGCAGATGCATAACCAACTGAGCCACCCAAGAGCCCCCTACTTCATCGATTTTAAGATGCACCACTGCTTTATATGTCAAGAAAGAAAAACAAGTCACTGCAAATTAAATTGTGACATGCCATCAATTACACAATGAATCCAAATTTCAGAGAAGTGAAAAGAACATATATCCTAGGATGGATAATATACAGTAAAAGCCTTGTTTGTCACCTTAATAGAGAGCCATCTCCCTAGCCTGACTTAAAATTCCATGTGTTGGGCCCCTGACTGGCTCAGTCAGTAGAACATGTAACTTTTGATCTCAAGGTTGTGAGTTCAAGCCCCACATTGGGTGTGGAGATAACTTAAAAGTAAGATCGCTAAAATAAAATAAATTCCATGAGTTGCTCCAAAATAATTCTGTGATTTTGAGGGGCTAAACATGGGTGGGAATAGAGATGAAACAAAATTGACTATGAGTTGATAAATCTTGAAGAGGATCGTGGGTATATTGAGGCTCGTTATACTTGTCTCTACTTTTGTTTATGTTCAAAATTTTCATGAAAAAAAATTTCTAAAAAAGAACAACCTGGATGAACCTTGATGACATTACTCTGAGTGAAGTAAGCCAGTGACAGAAAGACAAATCCTGTATGATTCCACTTAATGAGGGACCTGGAATAGTCAAATTCATAGAGACAGATAGTAGAATCGGGGTAGCCAGGGGCTGGGAGGAGGAGGAATTGGGGAGCTCTTGTTTAATGGGGACAGAGTTCCAGTTCTGCAAGATGAAAAAAAATCTGCAGATAAGGGCGCCTGGGTGGCTCAGTTGGTTTGGCGTCTGCCTTCAGTTTAGGTCATGATCCTGGAGTCCGGGGATCAAGTCCCGCATCGGGCTCCCTGCTTGGTGGGGAGGCTGCTTCTCCCTCTGCCTCTGCCCCTCCACCTGCTTATACACTATCTCTTTGTCAAATACATAAATAAGTAAAATCTTAAAAAAAATCTGTTGATAGAAAGTAGGAATGGTTGCCAAACAAGGTGAATATATTTAATACTATTGAACTCTACACTTCAAAATCGTTAAGATGATAATTTTTATGTGATGGGTTTTACCACAATAAAAAAGAAAAAGAAAAAAAAAACTCCCTGAAGACAGAGATCCTTCAAATTGGTTTTCCTTTTTCAAAGTGTCACAGTTCTGGGTGCAGAGTAGAAGCTCAAGAAATACTAGGCAATCCTATTCTACTCTAAAATATATTTGCTGAAGTCCTGTAAACACCCGCTATGATGCTCAGTGCAGTGTGGAAACAAAAATTAGATAAAGTGGTAATTCTGTCCTCTTAGGAAGGGAAGTTGGTGTTTTCAGGGAGTTGAGTAGAACCTATGTTCCATTAGGGTATATGGGAATGAGAATGGGTGCTTAGTGTTTGCAAGTGCAAGTGCCTACATGAGGAGGGGGACAGGGGTGTTTTTGTTGAGGAGAGTAAATTTGTGTGTGCGTACACAGAACTGCCCCTCCAGAGTATTGGTATAGACTGGGTGAAAGGTCCCAAAGCTACAAATGAACTGTGTGGAAAGGGAATAAATGTTAGACGAAGGGAATTAATTTAGACCACGTCGGAGTCGGAAATAATGAACACTTTGTAATTCATCAGCTAAAATAACCTTCAGATGGTGTAAAATTTCCATCTATGCTTATCTGCCCTCCACACCCCATCATCATCTCCTTGGTCACAGGCAGACATCAGGAGACCCTGGCACATCCTTGGGAACCCCAGCCACCTCGACTCTGCTGCCCTAGTGGAAATTAGAAACAATCTTTTTTTTTTTTTTTTTTTAAGAGGGGGGATGAGGAGCAGAGGGAGAAGGAAAAAGAGAATCCCAAGTAAGCACCACACCCAAGTGGCAAGTCCGACTCAGGGCTTGATCCCACAACCCCAAGATCATAACCTGAGCCAAAGTCAAGAATTGGATGCTTAACCAACTGAGCCACACAGGCACCTCTAGAAAACAACTTCTAAGTCACTTGTTTTCGGAAATCTAAAGCCAAGCAGGTGAAAGTCAGAGAAACAGGTACAACTAAGGTCTTACTATAAATTTCAATACGCAGAGTGCACTCCCTGTGCTCACATTACTCACTGGCCATTGAGTAGGGACTCAGCCATCTCTTCCTTCCTACTTAGGTCAAGATCTAAATCTCAAAAGGGGACGTGTGTCTTCATTTCTGAGTAGAAATCTTTGACTTCCCATTACCCCAGAGCCCGTCTCAGAGCCGAAATCCCTGAGGGGGTTTCAATTTTCTTTCCTTAGTTCTTCTCTTTAAAGGACTAGTGCACGTCTTTATAAAATGCAGGGGGTGTTGTGCGGAAAGGAAGAGAGGCTTCTAACCCTGGGTGATGGTTCCACTTCGTCACAGTTGCAGAAACAATGACAAATCTTTTCTTCCTGTGGGCCTTCTTCACCTTGATTAAACAGACGGAACACTTCTTCTTCTTTAAGCGGCACCCTTACCATTTCAACCTGAGAGAAGTAAGAAACATTGAGGTCACATCGTGAGTGGGCAAAGAGAGGGGCCCCTGGGGGTGGGGGGAGCCGGTGGAGAAAGGCAGAGGAGGCGGCCATCACCTCTTTCAGCAGCTTGCGCTTTAGGTCATGAACGTTGACAAAAGTGATGGAGTTACAGCACTGGAAGATTTTCACCCCAGGAATGTTTGTGACCTGCGAGATAAATGTAAAATGGAGGGTGATTTCTCAGCTCTTTTATGGAGGAAGAAAAAAAAATCTCTAGAACCCCCTGGAGAATCTGTATTCTTCTTTATGAGAGGCCAGAATTAGCAAGTTCTTTCCGCCCATTTTCATTCCCTGCTTTTCCTGCTTTCTTCTTCCCCCTCCATTTGCTCTTTTCTTTTTCTTGGCCTCCCTCTCGCTAGAGAACGTGATCCTTAGCTGGCTACTGTACTCTAAGGATCTACCTGCTTATGTCACCTGCCTCTGCCTTTTTGCCTCCCTCTCCCCGCCTTGGGAGATGTGTATCTCTAGTGCAGCCAGTAACAGTAAAGGGATTTTGTAGAAAAACTAAGCAGTGGGCCTAGTCTAGCCCATCCTTCGGGCAAAGGAGTGGGATTGATTTGGAGTCTTACCTCCCGATAGTCATTGAAGTTTCTATATATGTTGGTGTTAGGGATCTGACCCAGGAGGAGAATCTTAGTTCTGAAAGGAAATGTATTTGCTTTTAGGTCATAGTTGCCTTACCTCACCATGGCCAACCTCCTGTTACCTGAGACAAAGTACCTGTGTGACCGAACAGTGATGATGAAGAAGGCAAAAGCTACTGAAACAAGTAGCCCAACATCCAGTCCCAGGAAAATGCCAGATGTGAATGTCACCAACCAAATAACCTTATTGAAGAGGGGAAGAGGGGAAAAGGAAGACCATGACAACAAGCAGGACTGAGAAAATCACCAGTTCTCTCTCTCAAGCCCCCTTCCCCCACCCCCTCCTGACACCTAGAACTTAGAGCACAAATTCCACAGCCTTATGGACTGACACCATCACAAAGATTGGGTTCCAAGGCTGTCTAGCAATTCTTGTAGGCATCCTTGGTCATTTCTCTCTTCAATTCTCTCTTGAAACCTCATGTGCAAAATAGGGATAACCATATCTACTTTATAGGCTCTGTTGAGATTAGAAATCCTGGTCCCAAAGCAACCCAGAATACTCACCAAATGAACAATAGTTGCTATTTTAAGACCTATCATGGTTATGGTAAGCCTTTAACAACATGTCAAGCTCTTACCCTAACACCTTCTCCATCACTCTCAGCAGGCGACCTGACTCATCTTCACAGAGTGGATAGGCTCAAACTCCCTTAAATATTTCCTTCCCCCTTCACTTGCCACTTGTTAGTATCCACGCTTAACTTTCCCTCATTCTCTTCACTCCTGTTGGAAGTTCTATCCCTCCTCCAAGGACAAGAAGTGGTATCTGTGTGCTGGACCACATCCTCTCTTAGATCCTCTGAGACCTGGATCCCAAAACTATCCCCTTTCATATCTCTTTGCCTCTATTGGGTCTTTCTTCTCTCACAATATTACATCCGCCATCTTTATTTTTTGCTGTTTCCCCTTTATGTCCCCAGTAGTGTGCTCTAGAAGGAGGGAAGGTACTCCAACGTTTAGTCTGCCTGGCAAGACACTGCCTTCTCTTAGTAAGATTTGTGCCTCCTATCCTGGAATTTGTTCACACTAACCGGATTAAAAATCACTCAACTGTGTCATGGATGACAAATCCTTTTTACTAGATTTGCATCTAACTCTAGCCACTTAATTTCTTTTTATTAATTTTGTGTTGTTTTGGAATGAAGTCTCAGTATTTCCATGCACCAATAACCTTGACTCCCCCCCTTTTTTTAAGCTAGAGTATTAGTTATCAAAGAATTGCTAGTGTCCTTCACCTTGATCTCTTTTGCTTGTTCTTGTTCCCTCTTTCCAACCTACCCCTCTGTCCTTCCCTATCTCAGCCAGTGTATCCATACTCACACAGTCATATTGATTCTGCCTCCATAGACTGGGTAGGTTGTAAATGGTTTCAAGGTAGGGTAGGATGTTGCTCAGAATGATACCAGCCAGGACAGCCTATGAGGAAAAGGGAAACCCTGCTTCATTTTCCCTTCAGAGGTAGAATTCCCAGTTCTTCACAAAGGAATCACAAAAAAGTCAGCCATGCCACTCAGAAATGTTAAAAATCCTCAGGGCTTCAAGGCAGAATCTAATGTACTTTAAGAAACATTTTCTTGTTTTCATGCAGTCCCTGCACTAGCTTACCATTTCTTAGCCATTTCCTAGCCATCTCCTCTATATGCTCTGCTTGGGAATTAGAACTGATCCTATCACCAGGAATGGCTGGGTCTAAGCTCGCTCTGGTTTTCTGAGATTACTCAGTGACCAGCAGACTCAATAAGTCAGCAGAGGAGGGATAGGCAAAGACGAAGTCAGCAGAAATCACTTCTTTTCCATCTTCATCTTCTTTCCAGTCAAGAATCTCTAAATGTGGGGCACCTGGGTGGCTCAGTAGGTTAAAGCCTCTGCCTTCGGCTCAGGTCATGATCTCAGGGTCCTGGGATCAAGCCCCACATCGGGCTCTCTGCTCAGTAGGGAGCCTGCTTCCCCACCCCCCCACCCCCCGCCTGCCTCTCTGACTATTTGTGATATCTGTCTGTCAAATAAATAAATAAAATCTTTAAAAAAAAGAGAAGAATCTAAATGTACTGCAATTTGCAGGGACATGTGGTGGGAGAGAAAAGAAACTCTACCTCATAGGTTTTTTGCAAGATTTTTGGCAAATCTTTTCATAAAACAGTATATAATAAAAAATGTTGCCTTTCCAGGGTGCCTAGGTGGCTCAGTGGGTTAAAGCCTCTGCCTTTGGCTCAGGTCATGATCCCAGGCTCCTAGGATCAAGCACCACATCAGGCTCTCTGCTTGACAGGGAGCCTGCTTCCCCATCTCTCTCTCTGCCTGCCTCTCCGCCTACTTGTGATCTCTATCTGTCAAATAAATAAATAAATGAAAAGATGTTTAATTTTTTAAAAATTAAAAAATCTTAAAAAAAAGATTTTTAAAAAATCTTAAAAAAAAGATGTTTAAAAAATCTTTTAAAAATGTTGCCTTTCTGAATATTAAGGTAAAACATGCTCATGTATAAATAAAGAAGTAGACTTACATATAGTTTCCATCATCCAAGAGATAACCATGGTTAACATTTTGGTATGTGCTATATATTTTTTCACATAAAATTGGAATATTGAAGATACTATTGTGTATCATGTTTTTAAAAATATTGTGTCATTTCCCTTGCTAACTGGTTGAGATCCTAGCCAGGATGCTCCACCAACTACTCCAATAAAATTTTTTTTTTTTAGATTTTATTTAAAATATAAGATTTTAAGATTTAAGCAGAAGATTTAAGCAGAAATCTAAGGTTTAAGCAGAAGATGACTTCTTCTGGGAATCAGAGGACAGCTTGTGTGATAAATACAAGCTTAATCCCACCTTCCATGCATATAGATTCTGGGGCTGAGTTCCAAGATCTCTGAATCACAAGAGCAGAAGGCAGCAGGAACCTTGAGGTAGTCCCGCTCTCCTGAAACCTGATATTTACCAGGTGGGATGGAGGTGTTCAAAAGCATGGGGATAATATTTGCAACCACTCCAGCTTGTAACCAAGCTGCTCCCCCCAGTCATGAAATTTCTTCCCACCTCCCTTAATACTATCTAAACATGGCAAAAGGGAACATTAAGGAAACTTACAAGGAAATTGTGGTCACTGAGCACTGATCTGTATTGTAACTGAGAACAAATTAATGACAGCCAATCATTAATGCCCCTGGCATTTCTAAATGCAGGGTGATCAGTCTCTCGCAAAGGGAAGAAATGGCAAGTATATAGAGGCGTCGCAGCTGAACAGGGTTAAAACCCAACTTTCAGAACCTGCTGTCTAATGTAAACTCATCACAAGGCAGAATGGCAGTAATAGGGGGATTGAGTTCATATGAATGCAGAACAAGGCCTTCTGGAAACGGCTTAGGAAAACAGATGGCATGAATACACAATGAGTTTCCAAGCCTGAGTTGGTGAGGGGCGTTCTGGCATCTGAAGTCTATTTTGGTCATCTTTAACTAAATCCTTACATATAAAACTTACTTTATAGCTTAAGCAAGAAAAAGAAGATTAATGAGAATGAGAAGAGTGACAATAATACCTAATACCTCTTGTGCACTTATGATTAGCTCAACACTGTTCTCTCTATATTACAAACATTACTTGATTTAACTCCCAATCTTGTGAGGCAGATGCTATTATTTTAAAGGGAAGGGATGTGAGCTAGGACAGGGCCACCCCTGAGGACAAGGTGAATGCCCTGCCAAGACACAATCTGGAGATCTGATTTTTCCCCACTTGGTTATTTATCAGTTCTACTTACATTTGGCATTTCATGGAAAAAGTGTCCCACCTTCACCATCAGGAGCAGCATCACACCTGCGCCTACCAGAGATGCAAACTGAGGAGATAGAGCCAGTTGGAGAGAGACATTCAGGAATGTATTGGTCCCTGTCTGCAACTGAGGCCTTCTGCTTGGTGAGAAGCGTGTCGTTTTTCTCTTGAAAGGAGTTGAGTGTAACCATCCAGCCGAAGTGCATTTTTTGTTGAGCTGACATTTTCAGGTCTTGTCAAAGCGCTAAGCATACACTAGGTACTCAAGAAATACTTGTCAAATGAATGCATGAATTCTTTCTGAAAAGGCTAAATTGTCTTGGCTATTTGAATCTTTATTGCCCTAGCTTTGCGCTGTGAAATCTGGAGTCTTCTAAGGTTGGGTTTGCATTCCCTCCCAAATTTAACTCCTTCTGGAACATTCTAGAAAAGCCCTAGTACACCCATTACTGTCCACCCTAAAATCCCAACCCCTCCATTTCCTATATCAGTAAACATCTCCCTCCTCACTCTCCTGCTTGGAGCTTGGATAGCTCTCATCAAACAGCGTTAGAAATGCCCCATCTTCAAAATGCAATGATAATAATTTCTGATGTTCCTCAGTTTTTCTCTGCTTCATTACCATAAAAAAAGTTACAAATCTGAGTCAGGGCTGCAGAGAGCAGCTCTGGGTCCTATGCTAGCTGCGTGACTCTGGGCTCAGTGTTGCTTGGTAAGCAGGGGTTCTGATTGGCAAGGACAGATAGCTAACTGAGCCACACAGTTCCCTTTAGAGTCTCATAGCTCTCTGCACAGAGTCTTGGACTCAATATATCCTCCGTGGATAAATCTCCATTGTTTAAGCCTCTAATAACAAAAATGGATACAAAACAGTATAATCTCCCACTGTGTTGGGAGATCTGTGTGGGGGAAGATAAAACAAACCACTGATCAGAACTATGGCCCAAACAAGCAAAATCTGAGGGAGTCCCTCAAAGCTAACCCATTAAGTGACAGATAAGCAACGATGCTTGAATTTTTCTCTTTGTTTCTTAGGAGTGGAAAGAAAGAAAGAAAGAAAAACCTTCTTACTGGATTCCCTCTCTCTGCTCACTGCTATTTGCTTATAAATGCATCACTAAAAGTAAAAGCAAGGAAATCAGTTTCCTGCTTCCTTCTTTCCACAATCGTAGGGTTGAAGGGAGATTTGAGGAAAATGGAGCACTACAAGTGAAACTCAGGAAGTTCTATGGACACACATTTTATACCCTGTGGAACTGAAACAGGTAACTGAGAACATGAGCTTCTTCAACCAATGTACACATCAGCCTGTTGCTGGATCTAGTGTAATACGGGTCTCGCATCGGGTGGTCTTTGTTGGCACTGTAGAAAAACTACTTTGATCAGCACAGGAAAGTACATCAGCACTTTTCCTTCCTACCACTTCTTTTTTCTTGCTGTTTGTGGTTTGTTTTTGTTTTTGTTTGCCTTGGTGTTTTGTTTTTTTGGCATTCCTGGATAGGCTTGACCTACCTCCCACTTCTTTTCTCTAAGTTCTTCTGATTGAAGGAAACAAAGAGAGGCAGATGCTAAAAAAAAAAAAAAGCTGCATAAAACCTAGATTTAAATGAGTACAAATCCGACACTGAATCCCACAAAATTTGCTGCTGAGAGAGGGGTGGGATGCCTGCCAATAATTGTGTCTCCCTGGGCTGCACACGCAAAGGAGCAGACTTTGGGATCAGAGGGCCATCCTTGGTGGCATTGTGCCTTAGGAGGATGATTGATGGCTCTCTGAATTTCAGACTCAGTGTCTGAACAGGGTCTAAAGACAGCAAGCATGTAGAACTTTACATCCCATGCATGTTTTGCTAGTCTGCTCCCATTTTCCATCTCTTTCCCAGGTTTTCTTGAACAAAAACTGACTCTGCTGACTCTGTTTTCTCTTTCAGAATTCAAGGCACTGTGAGTTCCCACAAGCCACAGCCACTATCAACATGCAGACCCTCAGACACCAACTACTCTATACACACTGGGTTCCATGAAGTCGAAGAGCACATTGCCAAGTACTGGCCCAGGCCCTGGGAACTTGGGGTAGAAGCTACAATTTTTGAACCTCCTAAGTGACAGGGGGTATGATAGGCACTATTACCATCTAATTTAATTCTCCTAACTGAAAAGTCATCTTTAGCCCCATTTTACAGATGAGGACTGCAGCCTCAAAAAGCAAAAGTAACTTGCCCAAGGTCACTCATGTAGGAACCACTGAGTCAGGTTCCAATCTATCTGACCGGCTGACTCCAAGATCTAGGCTCCCTCCAACTGGCCCATTTGCTTCCTCTAAGAAGAATACAACACATTTCTTTCTTTTATATCACTTTCTTTTCTTTCTTTTATAATAATAATTTTTTTAAAGCAGTTCTGAGAGCCTGGGGACATGGCTAGAAGACCAGTCCTTGGAAAGCAGGGAACAAGGAAAAGAGCCCAATCACGGAGAACATGGAAATCCAGTGGTTAGAATGTTAGAATGAGGGGAGCTGGATGACAAATTGGGGGACAGTTCAACTGACCACAGGTCTGGGGCTCTTCATATTCCCTCTGCCCTGGCCTGCCAACACTGAAATCCAAGCCTTGGCTGGAAGAGCCAATACATTTTGCTGTAACCAGGGAAGATAAGTGGGTTCTAGACAAGGGAAATTAAAGTGAAATTTAGATTAAAAAAAAAAAAAAGTGGCCTTTGGTGGCAGGTCAGGTCTGAGAGGTACAGAGCCTACCCCCTAGCTTCTCCTCCTAGAGTTCTGAGGAACTTGGAAGAAATGAAAGCATTCCCAGGCAAAGTGACTAAAAAATCCCCAGAGAGGAGGGATAGAGAGAACACCCCACTGCTGTGGGATGAAGAGGGCTGAATGAATCTCAGAGGCCTTTGCTTGTCCAGATCAGAAACTCAGAGTGGAGGCTGGGGACCCCCAGTGCCTCCAGAGCCAGGGGCCATCTAACATTCTCTGCTCAAACCAGCGATTTACTGGGCAAATTAGGGTCTCAGGGAAGGGTTGACCAGCATCCCTAGGAGAATGCCCATCTGTGAAGCATCACTATGCCTCAGGGAGAGTCATTGGTAGGGACAGGAGAACAACGCAGCAGCAGCAGCAGCAGAAAATAGATGAGAGCCCCAGGCTGCCTCTGAATTGGGTACTTTTCCAACAGGCTAAATGCAACTTGAGCTGAACTGAAGCCTTTCTTTCCTCCTAGCTATACATATCCTAACCTACCTTCCTTTCTCTTTCTTTCTCTCTTTTTTTCTTTCTTCATTCCTCCCTTTCTTTCTTTTTTGAGATTTTATTTATTTGAGAGAGAGAAAAAGAGAGAGAGAAACCAAGTAGAGGGAGGGACAAAAGGAGAGGGAGAGAATCTCAAGCTGACTCCCCACTGAGCACGGAGCCCAACACGGGGCTCAATCCCAGGACCCCGGGATCATGACCAGAGCTGAAGGCAGCTTCTTAACTGACTGAGCCACCCAGGCAACCCAGTCCTAACCTTCTTTCAATAATCTACAGAAGTCCACTTCCTCCATCCATCTCATTCTTGTATTTATAGATTTATGGCACTTTTTATTTTATTTTATTCTTTTTTAAATTATTTTTTATTATGTTATGTTAGTCACCATACAGTGCATCATTAGTTTTCGATGCCGTGTTCTAAGATTCATTGTTTACATATAACACCCAATGCTCCATGCAATATGTGCTCTCCTTAATACCCATCAGTGAGCTCATCCATCCTCTACCCAAACCCCTCAGTTTGTTTCTCAGATTTCTCCGATTTCCCCCCCTTCACTTTTCCCTTCCTTCTCCTAATGTCCTCCATTCTATTCCTTATGTTCCACAAGTAAGTGAAACCATTTTTATGATAATTGACTTTCTCTGCTTGACTTATTTCACTCAACATATTTATACGACTTATTCTGCACTTAATGTTACTTGCCCTGAGATTTAGTTTTCCCAACTGTGTGCGTTGTTTCTCCCCACATGTATCTTACACTCACCTACTGAATATACAAGGCATGTTGTTAAAAGTTAGTGGAGACTAATGTCTGGGATGGCCGTTTCCTCTTTTTATCATGAAATCCCCTCCTTTGACTTGAATGTTTGTACACATGTGCAGAGAACATTCTTCTTTTTTACAGAGCCCACCTTCCTTCTTTCTGCCCAACGGTGGTGGAAAAGAGCTACGCCTTATAGGCCAGCGTGTCTGGCAGAACGTGAAGTGACATGACATGGCCTTACTTTAGACTCAAGCTCTCGACCCTGCTAACTTTTATTGGCTTTGACTTTATATTTCACCTCTATCTACCCAGGGATGGGGACACTTTATCTTCCCCCATTAAAGTGTAGTGTCCATTCTCTGACACTTAAGTTTCTACCACTTGTCTGAGACCTAAGCTCATTGTTGACCTCTGTCACTGTTTCTCTGTCCTCTGAAACCTGACCCATTCTCTAGGCTTACTCCAGTTTTGATTCTGATAGTTCTCTGACATTTCATCATGCTGCAGAGCTGAGCTGGGACACCTCCTATGCGGTAGAGCTGGAATTTCTATCTAGTCAGTTCAGAACCTATGGACATTGGACTTATAAAATCTCATGCCTGGAGTTAGACAAAGAGCTGGCCTTTAAAGTCTTCTACACCATCATCCTTCCCTTCGTTCTCCCCTCTGACCCACACATTTAGTTTACTAATTCAGCATACCTGAAGAGAATCTGACCCAGATGATTTGCTTATATTCCAAGGCAGACCGATCATAAATTCTCTAGGCTCATCTAGACAAAGACCTTACTCTCTGTCATGAAAGCCTCTTGCCATGCACCTTGGGGAAACTAGGAACGTTTCTAGTTCTGCAGCTAGTATGGAGAAAGGTGTATTATTTGTTTTCCCAGATAAGGACTGGGCATATATCTTTCCATGGAAAACAATGTTAAGAGGTGATGGTTAGTTTACCTGAAATATTATTCTTTGGGGGATGTTACATGAAAAATGGGTCTTTATGGACTAATACATAGAAACCTCTCACATAGAATAATATTTCTATAGAAAATGACTTACAAGTTCTACACTGGCAATAGTTTTTAAGACAGAAGTCCAAGCAAAAATTTAGGCAAGCGTGAAATCCAAGTTGCTCCAAGAGACCTTCCCTAACAAACATAACATTAAAGCAGCAGTATGGGGCACCTGGTTGGCTCAGTTGGTTAAGTGTCTGCCTTTGGCTCAGGTCTTGATCTCAAGGTCCTGGGATTGAGCCCCCCCCCCCCTCCTTGATCTTCCTGCTCAGTAGGGAGTCCACTTCTCCCTCTCTCTCTGCCCCTCCACACTGCTCATGTTCTCTCTCTCAAACAAATAAATAAAATCTTAAAATAAAGCAGCAACAAAATTAAATGAATAAAATACTCTTCTATGAATATACATATGAGTAGTATAAATATGTTTCATATTAAAGACAAAATTCTATTCCAACATACCTGCTGTCTTCCTCCAGTCTTATCTTGGATAATCGTCCTGATAATAGCACCAGTAAACACACACGATCTGAAAAATGAGCTGATGACATTGCAAAGGCCAATGGCTATTAAATCCTGTAAAGAAATGGCAAACACATTTGGCCCACTGTTTGTGGAAGAAGGCAGGGTTGAGTTTGAACTCAAGGTATACTGTCTATTTCTTATGTTTGACGATAAGATTGTTTCCATCATTTTAGACAACACTGAAATATTCTTAGAAAAAACAAAAGGATGGCACATCTGATTCCTGGACTAACTTGAATCTTCATTTTAGCTAGCCATCATAAGAAAAGCACTTTTTCAAAGTGAGAAATGAACTTTTTGTCTTATTATTCCCTTTCACATGATTACTGAGACATAGAATGGCAGAGGGAAACATAGTACTATTTTTCCTCCCTTCCTTTTATACTACCTCAAAATCAAAGTGGGATACCTCTTGCTTCCACATCTCTTTTTGGAGTTCTAGGAAAAGAGCCAAACTTAGAATAGTGGGGAAATTAAACAAACAAACAAACAAAGAAGGACTGTTTCTGGGAGAGTAGTGTAATTATGTTAGTAGCCTGGTTTTGATATTCCCTAGCATTTCCTATTGTGCCTTAGTATGTGCTTGACTCCTCAGGACTTGGAAAGAAAGACAAAATTAAGAGAGGAATTCTGCTAGCTTAACAACACAATGCCATATGTTATCTTCTGGCCTCCCTACACCATAGCTGTTCTGGGGGAATAACACTCGTGTTAATTTAAGTGACTTCAAAGTTAAGTATGCCACACTCCTCAAAAATCCTTGGGTAATTATAATTCAAATTACAGTCTCACTGACTCTCTGATTACAAAGAATGCAGTCTTCATATTAGTAGGAGACTCAGATTGGAGAACAAAGACATAGGGTCAGAGGATATAAGAGAAAGGCCTGTCATCTCACCTGGTTGGAATTCACATGGTAGTTATGGTAACTGGCAATCTTCTTGCCCAGAAATATGAGCAGAGAGGAGCTCACTAAAGCTAAGGAGAAGGCTTCTAAAATAAGTTCAGGAAGAATCTTCAAATCTGGTGTCACAGGAAACATGAAGCTGGAATAAAATGGTGGAATCATTCCTAGATAGCAGGAACAACTTATTGGTCCCTCTCCCACTCCAGACTTATCATGTGGGGCAACTGGCCTGACCCTTTAAAAAAATAATAATAAGAGAGAAGAAGAACAACTGAGGCAGCAGCCTACCAAAAACCACAAGCAAACCCAGGCAGGTTATAAAAGCCATTGTGAGAACACGCTCTGCTATCTTCCAGGTCAACGGTTTTGCCACATAGCAACAGCAACAAACAGGACAGGGAAGCAACAAAGATTGGTGGAAAATGGCTCATCCATGCTGTTGGGAGACCATACCAGTGGATAAACAACAGGCAGATACCACGTCTGTGATGGGTTACAGCTAAAAATCTCAATGAATTCTATTCTACTCAAGCTCAAATCTTTCAGGGTATAACTTAAATCACTGTTCTTTGTACAAATTACTTCCAATTCTAACCACACCCTCCCTTCTGTAGCTTTTCCCCCCAATTTTTTTGTCTTGGTAAATATGCATAACATGAAATCTACCATCTTACCCATGTTTAAGTGTACCAATGGCGGTAAATACATTCATAATGTGTGACCATCTCCATCATCCACACCTGACACTCACCGTGTAAAACTGAAACTGTATTAATCCCATTAACCAATAACTCTCCATTTCCCCCCTCCCTCCCTCAGCCCTGGCAACCACTGTTCTCCTTTCTGTCTTGATGATTTGGACTATTCTCAGCACCCCATAAAAGTGGAGTCATACAGTGTTTGTCTTTTTGTGACTGGCTTAGTCCACTCAACATAGTGACCTTGAGGTCCTGCTGAAGGCAGATGCCTAACTGACTGACCCACCCAGGTGCTCCCAAACTAGTAATTCTTTTAAATGTATTGGTCTCTTAAAATTATGTAAAAAATAAAAAGTAGAATTATAAACCATTGTTAAAAACATTAGTTTTTATAATTTCCCAATATTTACCTTTATTAAGATCTTTATTTCTTTATACAGCTTTAAGCTACTGTCTGGTGTCCTTTCATTTCACCCTGCAAAACTCCCTTGAGCATATCTTGCATTGGCAGTTCAAGTGGTAATAAACTCCTTCAGCTTTTGTTTATCTGGGAATGCTTTAATTTCTCCCTCACTTTTAAGGGAAAATTTTGCAGGATATAGGATTCTCGGTTGACAGTTTTCTTTTTCTTTTAGCACTTTGAATATGTTGGCTCACTGCATTCTCACCTCCAAAGTTTCTGATGAAAAATCTGTTCATTACTTTATTGATAAGCCCTTGTGTATGTGTGATGAGTCACTTTTCTTTTTGCTTTCAAGATTCTCTTTGTCTTTTTTTTTAAAAGTTTTTATTTGTTTAACAGACAGAGATCACAAGTATGCAGAGAGGCAGGCAGAGAGAGAGAGGGGGAAGCAGGCTCCCCGCTGAGCAGAAAGCCTGACGTGGGGCTCGATTCCAGGACCCTGAGATCATGACCCGAGCCGAAGGCAGAGGCTTAACCCACTGAGCCACCCAGGCACCCTTCTCTGTCTTTTGAAGTTTGATTATATATCTAGATACAGGTCTCTTAGAGTTTCTCTGACTAGGAATTTGTTAGATTTAGACATTTACATTCATGTCTTCCATCAAATTTGGGAAGTTTTCAGCCATTTTTTTTCTTTAAATATTGTTCCCCATCTCTCTCTCTCATCTCTTTTTGAGACTCTCATGAAGTACATGTTGTTCTACTTGATGGTGTCCCATAGGTCCTTACAACTCTGTTCATTTTTCTCTGATCTTTTTTCCTTCTGTTCCTCAGACTAAGTAATTTCCATTATCTTCAAGTTCACCAAGTCCTTCTGACTGCTCAAATCTGTTTTTGAATCCCTCTAGTGAATTTTCCTTTCTGTTATTGTACTTCTTAGCCCCATAACTTCTTTTTAGTTTCTTTTTAAGTTTTCTGTCTCTTTATTGATACTTCCATTTTGTTCATACATTGTTTTCATGACTTTCTCCACATTTTCCTTTAGTTCTTTAAGTATTTTTAAGACAAGTGCTTTAAAGTCTTATGCTCATAGATCTGCCGTGAGGCCTTTTTCAGGACAACTGTTGTTCTTGTTTCTTTTTTCTTTTGAATGAACCATACTTCCTTTATCTGCCGTCAGATTTTTGTGGAATATTGTGTATTTGAATCTAAGAATGTGATAACTCTGGAAATCAGATTCTCCCCATTCCCAGAGTTTGCTGTTTTTTGTAATTGTTCTGTTGTTGTTGTAGGCTGTTTTTATGCTGAGGATAAGCTTGATGTATAAACTTAAGGTTTTCTCAGGGTTTTTCTGAGCCTGTACCTTTCTCTGGGCATGTGTAGTTATGTTCTAATTTTTCTTATATATACAGTTTTTTAAAAATCTCCTAATCTTTAATGTATGACTTCCAAAAGGGGAAAAAAGAGAAAAATGAAGAAAAAAGGGGGCACTAGCCCTTTAAATCCCTTGGAAGTCACTTTTACCAGAGGGGGAGGGACTTGCAACAAATGGGAGCGAGGTGCAACAACAATGCCTGTTCACCTTTTTGTTTTCACCTCTGTGGTCAGAAGTAGCAATCAGCAATCAGGGAAAGATCCTCAATATTTGGAGGATAGGGTCTTCTTTGCCCATGCTTCCTCCCTCAAGTTGTGTGCAAGTTGCTTCCACTGCACTTCCATTGCACTTGTGTGCAAGGTATTCCACTGCTGCCATAAAGCTGGATGTGGGGGATGGTAGCTGTCACTGTGCTAAGAGCTGAAATTTCCTGAAATTAATTGCAATTTACCACCCATGCCTTCCCCTAGAGGTTACAAGGCTTCAATAGGCTATAGAGTTCCAAAATAGTTATATCAGACAGATTCTGCTAGTGCAATTTTTGTCTAGGTCGGGAGAGAGATTCCTGGTGCTTTTTATTCCACCATCTCCCCAAATCCTCTCTCAACTCCTGTTGATTTGAGGTCACCAGATTGTTGAGACTTGTCCATCTTGCTGGTAGTCACTGTCATCTAATTCTATTAAGTCAATATACATATAATTTCTTCTAAGATCACATCATATAAAACATAGCCAGTCTCATATTACCACGAGTAGAACTTCTTCCCAGGTATATCTCCCACCATATTGTTAGCCAGGAAACTCTCCTTAAGACAATAAACTTTCTTCTTTGTCAGTATTACTATCAGATTGCTGATCAGAGAATTAAAGATTATCCTGCTTCTTATAGGAATGGATGCTTGTCTGTTTGTGAATGGGTTTAGGAATTTCACTGTTATCCAGAGTATCTAAGACATGTTCTGTGTGGTCAATTTTATGCTGACTTCTTAGGAGTCAGAGACTGTTTTTGGTTCCCTTCATGGGCATGCATCATTGAGTAACACTCATAAATATCTGGTAATTTACTTTTAATGTGGAAAATTTCCCAACATTTGCAAAAGAAGAAAGGATGGTATAGTGAGCTCTTGTGTACCTATCACTCACTTTCAACACTTAACAAATTATAATCAGTCTTGTTTCATTTGTACTCCTACCCACTGCCTATTCCAAGATTATTTTGAAGCAAATACCAGGCATTCTATAGTTTTAGTTGTAAACATTTTAGTGTACCTATTTGAAAGATATACACAGGAAGATTAACACCAACTTATCAATATAATCAAATATACAATTAATATTCAAACTTTCCCAAATGTCTCATAAATATATATTTTACAGTTTGTTTCAATTAGAACCCAAATAAGATCCATATGTTATAATTGGTTGTTATGTCTCTTAAATCTCTTTTAAGCTACAGGTTCTTGCTCCATATTTTTTTTTTTCCTCCCTGCAACAAAAGCTGTTGTTGTTATTGTTGTTAAAGAAACCTGGACACTGGTCCTTTTCCCAAAAGATTTTGCTGATTGCATCTCTGAATTATCATTTAATATATTCCTCTTTTGTATTTCTTATAAATTGGTAGTTAGCCTTTCAGGTTTGTTCAGATATGGGCTAGTTTTGGGGAGCAAAAATAGTTCAGTGGTAGTGTATAATTCTGTCAAGAGGCATAAAATGTCTTTTTAAAAAAACTATAATTAGAAGCACCTGGTTGGCTCAGTTGGTTAAACCTCTGCCTTCTGCTCAGGTTATAATCTTGGGGTCCTGGAATTGAGCCCTGCCCTCTGTGGGAAGTCTGCTTGGAGTTCTTTCCCTCTGTCCCTCCACCTGCTTGTGCTTGTGTTTTCTCTCTAGAATATATAAACAAATCTTTAAAATAAAGATTGTTCTATTTCTGTGCAAAATACCATTGGAACTTTGATAGAATTGCATTGAATTTGTAGATTGCTTTGGATGGTATGATCATTTTAACAATATTAGTTCTTCCAATCCATGAGGATGGAATATTTTTCCATTTATTTGTGTCTTCTTCAATTTCTTTCATCAATGTCTTATAGTTTTCAGTATACATGTCTTCCACCCCTTCATTAAATTTATTCTTATGTATTTTATTCTTTTTCATGCAATTATAAATGGGATTGTTTTCTTAATTTCTTTTTCTGATAGCTCGTAATTGTGTCTTTTTGTGATGTTAACAGATGTTACACTAGTATACTTTAATGGTGATATCCTAATTCTATAATTCCTTCTCCCTTAAATGGCTGCAATACTTCTATAAAGTGAAGTATCTGAATATCAATGATTTGGATCTCCCAAAGAGCAGTTCTTATAGGAAAAGCATGATAAATGCTTACTTTGTTCTTTTTATTTAACAATTTACAAAATAACAAAAGTTGGTTCTACAGCATTTTAGGAGGGTGAAAATATGGGTTTGCTCTTAAAAAAAAAAAGATTTTATTCATTTATCTGAGAGAGAGAGAGAGAGAGAGAGAGATAAAGCAATGGAGAGGGGTGGAGGGAGAAAGAGAAAAGGAGACCCCTCGTTGAACAGGAAGCCCAACATGGGACTTGACTCCAGGACTCTGGGATCAGGATCTGAACTGAGGCAGATGCCCAAACGACTGAGCTACCCACCTCTTTTAGAATTTTTATATTCACCGATTTAAACATATTTTATATGTTTTGCTGGTAAAAACCTCAAAGTGATATATAGATTCAAGGCAATACCTATCAAAATTTCAATGACTCTTTTGCAGAAATGGAAAAGCTGATTCTAAAATAAAGAAGAATAAAGATGGAGGGCTCAGGGTATTCCATTTCAAAACTTACTGTGAAGCTGTAGTAATTAAGATTGGTGTACAGATCAACAGAATAGAATTGAGAGTTCAGAAATAAACTCAAACATTCATGGTCAATTGATTTTTACCAAGAGTGCCAAGACCACTAAATTGGGAAAGAACAGTCTCATCACCAAATAGTATGGAGACAATTGGATGTTCACATGCAAAAGAATGAAGTCAGAGCCCTATCTTACAACATATACAACAATGAACTTGAAATGGATTAAAGGCCTAAATTTAGACCTGAACCTATAAGATTCTTAGAAGAAAACATATAGATAAATCTTCATGACCTTGGATTACATTACATGACTTTGTAATACCAAAAGCTCAAACAACAAAGGAAAAAATGAATTGGACTTCATCAAAATTTAAAACTTTGTGCTTTCAAGGATCTGTTGAGGAAGTGAAATGACAGCCCACAGTAAAGGAGAAAATTCTTGCGAACTGTATATCTGAGAAGGGTCTAGTATCCCAAATTCCTACAATTCAACAACAAAAAGACAA
>PISX010019884.1:0-37064 GCA_004024625.1 Mellivora capensis
AAGAGAATGGTCCAGTTTCATTCTTCTACATATAGCTGTCCAATTTTCCCAGCACCATTTATTGAAGAGACTGTCTTTTTTCCACTGTATACTTTTTCCTGCTTTGTCGAAAATTATTTGACCATAGAGTTGAGGGTCCATATCTGGGCTCTCTACTCTGTTCCATTGGTCTATGTGTCTGTTTTGATGCCAGTACCATATAGCATTAGTTTCTAATGGAGAACTCAGTGATTCATCTGTTGCATATAACACACAGTGCTGGTTAAATCACATGTTCTCCTTAATGCCCATCACCCCATCCTTCACCCTCCTCCCCTCCAGCAACCATCAGTTTGGTTCCTAGAGTTAAAAGTCTCTCATGGGAGGCACACGCCTGGGTGGCTTAGTTGGTTAAGAGTCTGCCTTGGGCTCAGGTCATGATCTTA
Source organism: Mellivora capensis (assembly GCA_004024625.1). Classification (NCBI taxonomy): domain Eukaryota; kingdom Metazoa; phylum Chordata; class Mammalia; order Carnivora; family Mustelidae; genus Mellivora; species Mellivora capensis. The sequence goes on from PISX010019884.1 coordinate 426, forward strand.
GGGTCCTGGGATCAAGTCCCACATTAGGCTCCCTGCTCATTGAGGAGTCTGCTTCTCCCTCTGCCCCATCCCCCCTGCTCATGTTCTCTTTCCCTCTCTTTCAAATAAATAAATAAAATCTTTTTTAAAAAAAAGTTTGTTATGGTTTGTCTCCCTCTCTGATTTTATCTTATTTTACTGACTCCTGTTGCTAATTGAGAGAAAAAGCAATAGTAAATCTTGTGGGCACAGGCATTCTGGTTCACAAAGCAGGTATAATTTCTTACTATAAATTATGCTATTGGAATTCCAGTTTACATATCAGAATTAGTTGAATCACCATGACCCTAACTCTGGATCCCTATCAACCCTGTTCTGGAAAGATATGATGTTTGGATGCCTAAGCAAAGATCTAAATTTCAGATTGTGAGGTCCTCAAGAAGTAACACATTCCCTGAAGCGGTGTTTGGGTGGCTGTCCAGTCACTTAGCCAAGGCCTCACCTCTCTCTGCCTAGCTGTGCCCTTTGAACTGTCTTCTACTTTAAGAGGTAAAGAGGGAATGAACAATGAAGTGGAAACATGCATAGGTTGCTTTTTCTAAATTTTAGCAGTGAAGGCAAGTAGGGACATGAGACATTTTGTCCCTAAATTGGCTGAGTGACAACAGGTCCTGGAGGAATGGGGACCTAGGAGATTGGTAGAGGATGGATCAGGTAGTCACCAGTGTTGGTGTAAGCAAGAGGTCTGCATGGGGGCAAAGACAATGAAGCCTGATTAGGTGAACCAGTAATACTTGATTTTGGAGGTGCAGTAGTAGAAAATCTGTCTGGACTACTGGGTGCTTTGATAAGAGCATGTTTGAACTGTCCTCCCAAACTGGAATACCCACTGAGGTTGAGTAGTGAAGACGAAGTGGTTGGTTAGACCTCAAGGATAGCAAATACCTCTCATGCACATGTTGTGGTAATGGCTTCTGAAGAGGACCAGGTAGGAGAGATTCTGGAGTTAAGTGTGGCTGGTTGACCACTAAAGGGCAGTGAATGGGTCCCAAAAGTATTCAGGAATCAAGATTAGAGCAGAAGAACTTCGGATGCCTGGGAATATCTTTGTAATGAAGGTAACTCAAGTGATGATATTCTAGAAAAAAATTCCTTGGATACGGTGCAGCTGTGTCTGTTTGGAGACGGGTGTATTAATTAGCATGGCTGCGTAACAAACCGTGCTGAGATTTACTGGTTTTGTATTGTTTAATCTCAAATCTGCAATGTGTGCAGTGCTGGTGCCTGCTCTCTGTGATGTTGCCTGGGGCAGCTTGAGGGCTGGGGCTGAAATCCTCTGAAGGTCCTTGTACTCCCATATGTGGCACTCACTAGGAAGACTCAAATAGGTTGGGACAACCATATCTGGGGGCTCTTTGGGCAGCTCTACTTTATGTGTCCTCAACACGAAATCTCTATAGCATTGGCAGTTTCAGAGTAATGACTTCTTATATGTCTGCTCCCCAGGCAAGGGTCCCAAGAGCTGCTTTTCCTTTCAGAGCCTAGAGAATTTCCTCAGCTACCATTACTCCATGGCTGCAAATCCCGTGGCCAAAGGCAGATTGTTTTACATAATAATTTGGGTTTATGAGGGAGTTTATGGAGGCATTAGGTGGGGAAGGATATAATGCTAGCTCAAACGCCCTTGATGAGTAGGAATTGTGTTCATTCTCAATAGCACAATTTAAGAATTTTAAAATGTCTCTAGCACATATAACTTCCAATAAGTGGATGGGGCAGGAGTCAAGAAAAAATACTTAGGATAATATTATAGTGATAATTTAATACTGTTACCATATGGCAATTCTTCTATTGTGTCCTGTTATAAAAAAGAAGGGATGATGAAACTGGGTTTCTAATCTAGTGAAACCACCATTATAAATATGTTTCCTACTACAGGGACAAAACATTGGTCTTGGAGTCAAATAGATTGGGGTTCAAATGTTGGATAAAGAATGAGAAACCCTTTGACCTTGGACGGGTTGTACCTTTGAACCTCAAGTCCCACTAAAAATAATTTTTAAAAGGATTAAATACCTAAAAAGAGATCATAAAGGACTTGAAGATTAACAAACAGTATTTTTTCCTACTTAAGAGTGCTATATTTTGTTAGCTCACATCTATTTAGTGCTTAGAATTTTAGGGCTAAAAGGAATCTTAACAGTGTATTAATTAGGACTCCAAGCTTGGCAACATGGAAACCTCAGGTGGGAACATGAGTTGCTTGAAGCTTGAGCTCAGGGTCTGCCCTAATTTCCTAGCTGTAGTTTCTACTCTGTGGATAGAGAGATTATCCTGGCAACTAAATAGAAGGAAAATCAACATTGAAGTGAACTGAAAGAATTTTTGAGTCTTCGTGCTAATGAATGCAGTGGTACTTCAGTTAGTTTCTTCGTTAGAAGATATCCCTAATCTGACAGAGACAGAGGTATAAACTAAATCAAATCTTCCTGCAGTTGGGCTGGGCTAGCAGCTGAAATAAAAGTTTGAGACTACAGAGGGAGGGAAGTGTTAATTTCGCCTATGGACCAAGGGGAAAGCTTCACTAAATCCATTATATGCATACTGAAAGTGCTCTACTCTTCTAGCCATTCCTTTGGAGTCACCATTCATCAGTTCAACAAATGTTTGAGGAACCAATCTTTACCAGATACTGGTTTAATTTGGCCAGAGGAAAAGAAGCCAAAGAATTAACAAACAAGGGGGCTGGTGGTGAGGTAAGAGGAATGATTACCACAATAGGTGATAATTTCCTCATTAACGTGTTAGCTCCAGTGAGCGGAGATTTTCATCTGTTTTGTTCATTGTGTCCCAGGGCTCAGAACAGTTCTTGACACATGGTGAAACTGAATAATTAGTTGTTGAATGACTGAATATCCTCAAAAGAAATAGAAACAAATAAAAAAGATCCTGGCATTTGCAGATTAAACCAGGCAATCACCAAACGGTAGAAAAAGGCAACCCCTCCTTAGTGTCTGTGGAGGTGAGAAACCAGCAGCCAAACTTCCTCAATGATTCAGAGCTGCATGTCTTTACAGACAGCCTGACTCATGTACCTAGCTTAACATGCCCATCTCCATTGTTTCTTTCTCTCCATCTCTAGTTTATCAATTTTTCATAAGTAAAATTCTTAAAAAAAAAAAAAACATTTAATTCCAGTATAGTTAACATTACTATGTTCATTTCAGGTGTACAACATAGTGATTCAAAAATTCTATACACAACACAGTGTTCATCATGATAAGTGTACTCTTAATTCCCATCACCTAATTCACCCATCCCCCACCCATGTCCCCTCTGGTAACCACCAGTTCGTTCTCTGTAGTGATGAGTCTTTCTTGGTCTGCCTCATTTTGTTTCCTTTGTTCATTTGTTTTGTTTCTTTACTCCACACAGGGGTAAAATCATGTGGTATTTTTCTTTCTCTGACTTATTCTGCTTAGCACTATACTCTCTACTTTCATCCATGTCATTGTAATCATCAGGATTTCATTCTTTTTTATGGCTGCTTAATATTCCATTGTATTCCATTCCATTGTAATATTCCATTATGTGTGTATCTCACACCTTCTTTATCCATTCATCTATTGATGGACACTTGAGCTGTCTCCATAATTTGGATATTGTAAATAATGCTGCAATAAATATAGGGATGCATATATCCTTTCAAATGAGTGAAATGAGTGTTTTTGTATTTTGGGGGTAAATACCTAGTAGTATGAATAATGGATTGTAGGGTAGTTCTGTTTTTAATTTTTTGAGGAATCCCCACACTGTTTTGCACAGTGGCTGCATTCCCCCCAATGGTGTAAGAGGGTTCCCCTTTCTCTACATCCTCACCATTATCTGTTGTTTCCTGAGTTGTTAATTTTAGCCATTCTGACCAGTGTGATGTGGTATCTCATTGTGTTGTTTTTTGTTTTTGTTTTTCTCATTGTGGTTTTGATTTGTATTTCCCTGATGCCGAGTGATGTTGAGCATTTTTCGTGGGTCTGTTAGCTATTTGTATGTCTTTGCAGAAATGTCTGTTCACGTCATCTGCCCATTTCTTGACTACTTTTTTGTTTGTTTTTTGTCTTTTGAGTGTTGAGTTTGATAAGTTCTTTATAGATTTTTGGACACCAGTCCTTTATCTGACGTGTCCTTTGCAAAGATCTTCTCTCATTCTGCAGGTTCCCTTTTAGTTTTGTCGATTGTTTCCTTTGCTGTACAAAAGCTTTTTATTCTGATGAAGTCCCAATAGTTCATTTTGGCTTTTGTTTTCCGTGCCTTTGGAGATGTGTCTAGCAAGAAGTTGCTGCAGCCCAGGTCAAAGAGGTTGCTGCCCATGTTCTCCTCTAGGATTTTGATGGATTCCTGTCTTGCATTTAGGTCTTTGATTTATTTTGAATTTATTTTTGTGCAGGGTTTAAGAAAGTGGTCCAGTTTCATTCTTCTACATGTGACTATCCAATTTTCCCAACACCATTTGTTTAAGAGATATCTTTTCCATTCCATATTCTTGCCCCTTTTGTTGAAGATTTAATTGGCCAAATAATTGGGGTTAGTTTGTGGCTTTCTATTCTTTCCATTGATCTGTGTCTATTTTTATGCCAGTACCATACAGTTTTGATTACTACAGCTTTGTATTATAACTGGATCTCTGGAATTATAATACCTCCAGCTTTGTTTTCAAGATTTTTTGACTGCTTGGAGTCTTTTGTGGTTTTACGATTATTTATTCTAATTCTGTGAAAAATGCTCTTGGTATTTTGATATGGATTGTATTAAATCTGTAGATTGATTTGGGTAGTATAGACATTTTAATAATATTCTTCCAATCAATGATCATGCAGTATCTTTCTATTTGTGTCATCTTCAATTTCTTTCATTAGTGTTTTAAAGTTTTCAGAGTACAGGTCTTTTATCTTCTTGGTTAAGTTTATTCCTAGGTTTTTAAAATTATTTTTGGTGCAATTATAAATGGGATTACTTTCTTAATTTCTCTTCCTGTTGCTTTATTATTAGTTTATGGAAATGTAATGGATTTCTGTACATTGGTTTTGCATCCTATGACCTTGCCGAATTCATTCATCAGGTCTAGCAGTTTCTTTGTGGAGTCTTTAGGGTTTTCTATATATGATATCATGTCATCTGCAAATAGTGGAAATTTTACTTCTTCCTTACCAATTTGGGTGTCTTTTCTATCTTTTTGTTGTCTGATTGCTGTGACTAGGACTTCCAGTACTATGTTGAATGAAATTGGTAAGTGTGGACATCCTTGTTCCTGATGTTAGGGGGAAAGTTTTTCTCCATTGAATATGATGTTAGCTGTGGGTTTTTCATATATAGCCTTTATTACATTGAGATATGTTCCCTCTAAACATAAACTTACTTTGTTGAGAGTTTTTACCATGAATGGATGTACTTTGTCAAATGCTTTTTCTACATCTATTGAAATGATCATATGCTGTTTATCCTTTTATTGACATGATATATCATGTTGACTGATTTGCAAATATTGAATCGTGCTTGCAGTGCAGGAATATATCCCACTTCACTGAGGTGAATGAGGTGTTTTTCTTTAAGATTTTATTTTATTTTATTTTATTTTATGTTATTATTTTATTTATTTGATAGAGAGAGTGCAAGACCGCACAAGCAGAGAGAGTGGTGGCAGAGGCAGAGGGAGAGGGAGAAGTAGGCTCCCCACTGAGCAGAAAGGCCATATCCGGGCTTGATTTTCAGAACACTGGGAATGATCTCAGCAGAAGGCAGATGCTTAACTGACTGAGCCAACATGCAGTTGTTGGATTTGGTTGGCTAGTATATCATTGAGGATTTTTGCATCTAAATTCATCAGAGATATCAGCCTCTAGTGTCTTTTTTGTACTGTCTTATCTGGTCTTGGTATGAGGGTAATGTGGGCCTTATAGAATGAATTTGGAAGTTTTCCCCCCTCTTCTATTTTTGGAATAGTCTGAGAGGACTAGGTATTACTCTTCTTTAAATGTTAACAGTATTCACCTATGAAGCCAACTGGTCCTAGAATTTTGTTTGTTGGGAGTTTTTTGTTTACTGATACATTTGTCATTGCTGGTAATCAGTATGTTCAAATTTTCTACTTGTTCCTGATTCAGTTTTGGGAGATTATATGTTTCTAGGAATTTTTCCATTTCTTCTAGGTTGTTCAATTTGTTGACTATAATTTTTCATAGTATTCTTATAATTGTTTATATTTCTGTGGTGTCAGTTGTTATTTCTCCCCTTTCATTTCTGATTTTGTTTATTGGAGTCCTCTTCTCTTTCTTTCTTTTTTTTTTTTTTTTTTAATGAGTCACACTAAAGGTTTATCAATTTTGTTGATCTTTTCAAAGAATTAGCTCTTGATTTCTTGATCTGTTCCATTGTTTTTATATTCTATTACATTTATTTCTACTCTAATCTTTATTATTTCCTTCCTTCTGCTGATTTTGAGCTTGTTTATTGTTCTTTTTCTAGACCCTTTACGTGTAAGGTTCGGTTGTTTATGAGATTTTCTGTGCTTTTTTTTTTTTTTTAAGATTTTTAATTATTTATTTATTTGAAAGAAGGCACAGCAAGAGAGGGAACACAAACACGGGGAGTGGGAGAGGGAGAAGCAGGCTTCCCACTGATTGGGGAGCCGGATGCAGGGCTCCATCCCACGACCCTGAGATCATGACCTGAGCCAAAGGCAGACACTTAAAAACTGAGCCACCCAGGTGCCCCATTTCCCATGCTTCTTGAGGTAGGTCTGTATTGCTATAAAATTCCCTGTTAGAACAGTTTTTACTGCATCCCAAAGATTTTGGACTGTTGTGTTTTCATTGTCTCTATGCATTTAAAAAAATTTTTTTCTCCTTGATTAGTTGGTTGACCCACTTCTTGTTTAGTAGGATGTTATTGAATATCCATATAGTTGTGTTCTTTTCAGATTTTTTTTTTTTTGTAGTTGATTTCTAGTTTCATAGCTCTGTGGTCAGAAAAAGATGCATGGTATCACTTCAATCTTTTTTAATTTGTTGAGATTTGATTTGTGGCCTAATACGTGATCTTTTCTGGAGAATGTTCCATATGCCCTTGAAAAAATTGTGCATTCTGCTGTTTTAGGATACGGTTTTAGGATTCAGATACAGGATATATCTGTTAGATTCATCTGGTCCAATGTGTCATTCAAAGCCACTGTTACTTTGTTGATTTTCAGTTTGGATGATCTACCCCTTGGTGTAAGTGGGGTGTTAAAGTCCCCTACGTGATAGTATTATAATTGATTACTTCCTTTATGTTTGTTAAAAACTGCTTTATGTTTTTTGGTGCTCCTATGTTGGGTACATTAAGGTTTATAATTGCTATATCTTCTTGTTAGATAGTTCCCTGTATGATTATGTAGTGTCCTTCTTTGTCTCTTATTAGTCTTTGTTTTAAAGTCTATTTTTTCTGATATAGGTATTGTTACTCTGGCTTTCTTTTCATATCCTTTTGCATGATAAATGCTTCTTCATCCTTTCACTTCCAAACTGCATGTGTCTTTATGTCTGAAACAATTCTCTTCTAGACAGCATATGGAAGGGTCTTTTGTTTTCATCTATTCAATCACCATGTGTCTTTTGATTGGAGCTTTTAGTCCATTTACATTCAAAGTAATTATTGATAGGTATATACTTATTGTTATTTAGTTACTTGTTTTATCATTTTTGTAGTTCTTCTCTATTCCTTTCTTCTGCTCTCTCATGGTTTGCTGACTTTCTTCAGTGAACACTTGGATTCCTTTCTCTTTATAATTTGCGTATCTTTTACCGTTTTTTTAAAATTTGTGATTATCATTAGTCTTACATATAACATACATAAAGCAGTCTATATTAAGCTGATGGTCTTTTAAGTTTGAACCTATTCTAAAAGCACTAATTTTTTAGTCCTCCCACATCTATGTTTCAGGTATATGGTATCATACTTTAGATCCTTTTATTTTGTGAATCTCTTCACTGATTTTATAGATATACTTAATTTTACTGTTTTGCACTTCCTCTTTTCTTACTCCTGGTTATGGTTTTTCCTTTCCATTCAAAGGGTCCCTTTTAACATTTCTTGTATGGCTGGTTTAGTGGTAATGAATTTCTTTAACTTTTTTTTGGTCTGGGAAATCCTATCTCTTTCTATTCTGAATGATAGCCTTGCTGGATTTTTCCCTTTCAGCACTTTAAATATATCATGCCACTTCTTCTGGCCTACAAATTTTCTGCTGAAAAATAAGCTGATTGTCTTAGGGGGTTTTCCTTGTATATGTAACTGCTTTTGTTTCCCATATACCCCAGGCATTTTTCAAACTGCTGCTTCTACTCTGTATCTCAGTGGGGCTGTTTGTTATGTTGTGCCTTTAAAGGTGGGGACACCTTTTCTGACACTTCAGGCTGTACCAGAGCCAACCCTGCTGAACTTTAAAGTTCCAGGTGTTAAACACCCCTGATAGTAAGAACTTGTAAAGTTAAGCCCCTGTGCCTTTCAAAGCCAAATGTTGTTGGGTTTCCCATGGAGGGCCCCTATGCCTAGGGTACCTGGTGTGGGGTCTGTCCTTTTCCTTCTCCCTCCTTGTAGTGTGCCTCAGATGTAGTGTCCCACAGATAGTCTCATGGGTCAGTTGGTTTCCTGATCATGTCTCCCTTCCTGTCCTTTTCAATGCGGCCTCTTCTCTGCATTTATTTGTGGGGAGTCTGTAATGCCAGACTTTTTGAGTCCTTTCTAATGTGGGTATTATATATGTGTACCCATGGGATGAGGTGATCTTAGGATCCTCCTACTATTCCACCTTCTAGGACGTTTGATTGACTCACATGAGACCCTAGCATTGGCTCTATAGATCCCTTTAATGTTCTAATCCATACTTCCACCTTCATCTTCCTTTTTTATACACTTTCCTTGCTTTATCACCCCTCATCTTGCTAGTTTTTAAATTTGTCTACTTTTTTGCCCCTCCCTATTTTCCTTCTCTGCAAATATGCTTATGATTTACATATTTCCCTTCTCAGCTCCAAACCTAAATTTCATAATATTAATGACTCTCTCAACAAGTCTTATTTTCCTTGGCTTTTCATCTTTCTATCTTTGCTGCAGTTTGGACCAAACTAATTTGTATTAACCAGTCATCTGCTGTCTTCACTTCTGATCCTGGCTGCCAAGTAGTTGCACCACTAAAAATAGTTTCCAGCCTTTGTGTGACCTTTTGTTTTTAGTCCTCTTCTTTCCCATTTGCTTTCTTGGTTATTCCAAACTTTCACCAATATCTGCAAGCTCTTCCCCCAACCCTCTCACTCTTAGACTATTTCTTAGGAAAAAAAATGGAGTCCTTGAAGTACAGACTCTTCCAACTTCTATTCTTTTCTAGACTTATTTATAACTGCACTTGTTCTTACCACTTCTTTCCTATTCTAAAAGAACAGAGGGCTGTCTTCTTGGAGATCAGCCCCTGCTTCTGAATACTGGATTATAACTTTCACCTTATTTATTCATCATGTAGGTAATTGTTGCATTGTCCCCTCTGCCTTATAATGAGCAAATCTCACTTTCTCACGGTCCTTCCTCAAAGTCTGCCTTTGACTATAACCTCACCATAGGCTACCACTTGTGTCTTTCCTGTTCTTGCCCCATGAACTTTCAGGAAGAAAAGCATTTGCATGCTGCATTTACTTTCTCAGTCTGTATCACTACTATGATATGCCTTATTGTTTTTTTCCTGCTTAAAGGAAAAACCCTATTTTTTTGCTTTAATATAGCAAAATAGAGGGGAGATGACTAGGCAGGTGGGCAGGATGACCATCAGATGATCTCATGAGGATGATTTATTTCCTAAAGTCATCTCAGGCTGGGCTTTGAAGTTCAGCTTTTCCATCCACAAGTGAAGTTCTCCAAGTGTCCCAGAAATGGTCAGATCTAGATAGATAGACTCACAGTGACCAAACTCACAATGCCCTGAGTTAAACCAGAATCCAACATACTGCTTTTAAAATCTAAAAATATTTCTATTCTTTGGACAAGAATGCATTCCCAGTAGTAAAAGTACACAAGAAACCAAATTATAAAAGTTATTTTTGAGCCAGTATTTCAAACAATAAACTTGATGACTTAAGAACTTATTTTAATGGTTCATGGCTTCAACTGATCACACTTGGAGATAACTATCTTTATGACATTGATATTCAGAGGGTTTGGACACCTGAGTTGGTTGGGACTGAGGCTTGAGTCACTCAGAATCCTCAGAGGTCTAAGATTATGCTGTACAAGTAAATTTTGTTTCTTTGAGCAGATTCATGGTTCCCATGTTCACCATTTCATCCTATGGATGCCTTTGGACCATCAGTGAGCTAGAGTGAAATCTGTTCTTTTTCTTAGTTTTGACAGTGTTGTGCTTGTTAGAATTACATTGTGATTTTACTAGTCAGGCTCTCAGAACCCCAGAGATGTACTGCCTCTACTTTCACTATAGCCCCCTGGTTATTCTCTCACATTATTTCACTGGCTTCTTGCTCTACCCTCCTCTGATTCTCCTCCTGCCTCTCTGATTTGTCCTTCTTAATGTTGAAGGGGATCAGAATATGCTATGTTGGCATAAGAAATATTTTAAGCTGAAGACAACTGAGAAAGCAGAAGACAGAGAGCTCTTTATCTCCCCTCCATCTGCATGAAAGCGGGCATAAATATCCCTTTATGAAGGTGCTTCCCTCTCTCATACCAAGAAGGGAACAATAGCCTTCACCACTGGAGGTAAAGTCTGAATAAACAAAACTTTACTAAGTAACCCTTATCTTCCATTAGTTCTCCCCACATAATTAGAACTACACAATTTATCACCTTTGTTAAAATGGAATACAAGGGCCCAGTTCTAAATGTCTCTTCTGGTCTTCACTTATTTTTTATATATTTGTGTAAAAATAACATCAGACAGAAGTTATATGCCTTCTGTTAATCTGTTCTTTATCAGTTTAATTCACAGCTCTTATTAAAAGAAACTAAGAGAGTGGAGAAAACGGTTTTTCTTCCCCTACAATGTCTTTGCTCATCTTCCTCCTACTTTTCAAATATTGGCTCTGTTGTAAATTCACTTCCCTCTTGCTCTTTCAGTGCAACTGATTCTGGTCTTGCTCAGGTTTGCATCATTTATTGACACAACTAATACTTGCTGAGTACCTACAGTGGTCCTAAAGCAACTATGATTAGAACAAATTCCCCACTTTCTTGGAGTTTACTTTCTAGAGAGGTGAATTGTAGAATAAGGACATAATGTATGGTATATCAGGTGTGGAGGTGTGGGTCAGTGGAATGTACAAAAATAAAATCAATTCGGAATATATTAAAAGAATAATCACTCCTATCATTTACTGAAATATTATAATGTGCCAAAACTATGCTAAATACATGTTATCAAATTTAATCCTTAAAATTTAAATAGCTAAATATTACTAGCCACATTTTGCAGAAGAGGCTCATCGTTGTTCAGTCACTGCTAATAAAAAAGCAAAGCTGAGATTTATTTATTTTTAAAAAGATTTTACTTGAGAGAGACATACACAGGGGAAAGAAGCAGAGAAAGAAGCAGACTCCCTGCTGAGCAGAGAGCCCGATGAGGGGCTCAATCCTGGGACTCTGGAATCATGACCTGAGATAAAGCAGACACTTAACTGACTGAGCCACCCAGGCACCCCCAAAACTGAGATTCAAACCCAGATTAATTTAACTACAGAACTGTTTTCTTAATCAGTCCCTATACAGTCAAGTATTGCAATTGCACATGAGAACCATCTGTGGAAATTAAAAAAATATATATATACCTGTCTGAGTGCTAAGTTAGTACTACATCCCAATAGATATCTCAGTGGGTAGTGTTAGGACATATATATTTTGGAAAACACCAAATAACATAAAAGCCTGTTCTTCACTATGTCCTGAAAGTTTGTCAAGAGACTTACTTTAACATGTACAAAACAGAGCAAAATATTTTCCTTTCAAAACTTTTCCTCTTCTTCTTTTCCTACTTATTAATAATATCACAATCTTTACAAATTTAGAAATGAAGTATATCAATATAGCCTGAGTCAGGAAAGAGTGGAATGATGGAAAAGTTGAACATAAAAACTATTAACTATGAAAGGGGATAAATGTACTGAGAGGTAGGCTTGGAAGAAGAAAAAAGACTTGCTATGAATCTAGGAGAGCAGATATCAGAAGCAGCCACTGCCCCCAGGCTGAGGCAGAGTGCACAAGGAAAGCCCCAGCCCTTCCAGCTCGAGACCCAGACTTTGTTAGAGGGGGCAAAGCCAGTTCACTCGATGGCAGAGAAGTCACTGCGGTGCAGTCTGGTGGAACTTCCAGAAATCAGCCCTCTAAGGGGCCAAGAAGAGCTGTTCACAGGAAGTGTCTCACTGGAGGCATTCTGCTGCCAAATTTTCTGAGTGGGGTGACTGGGGAAGCTGCTGGCCGCCAGCCACAGGGAAGCTGTGGTGCTGGAAAAAGACACACACACTTCAAGAGAACCGGGAAGCAAAACCCTTTCCTCTTGTGCCCTCTACTGACAAACCTTAACATTGTGCCAGCTGGCAAAGGAAAACTATTTAAAGGGACCACATTCATTTCTCAGAGCAGGCTTCGGGTGAATTTGAAGCTGAAGGCTGTAAGTGGCTACACATGGCTAACTGGTGCTCGGGAACCATCCCAGGCTGATCACCTCCCACCCGTCCCTCTGATCAGGTTTGCACCACGTCTTGCAGAGCTTGCCCTGCCAATGTCTGGGCATCTCCACAGCTGCGTCATCATCTTCTGCTCCTCTCTGGTCTCCTGCTTCTCAGCAGTTCACATTCCAGCTCTCCTTCCCACTACTTCTAGAGATATTTCTCTTAAAGTAAAAAATGCATCTATGGATGGGCTGTGTCAATAGTTCGCTATGAATTTAGACAGGATGCACGTGAGACCAAGGGGTGTAGTACTAACTGGTCTCAGAGGACAGCAAATGAGCATATAATACTTTCTCTGGAAGTTAGAAATTCTCTTCTTGAATTTCCCATCCTGGTTTTTCATCCTGTTGAATTATGGTGTGGAAGCCATCAGTACACCTAGGAATCGTGGGAGACGACTGGCAGGGTGGGGAATGACTGATAGAACTTTGCTTTCTCAAACCTGCATTTCAAAGACTAAAAAAAGATGTCTTTTTAGACCATGGATTGACTCTGGGAGAAAAATAGAACTGTCATTTGAGTTACTGGCAAACAATTGAACGGTTAATGAGTACTTGCTATATACAGGACACACTGAAGGTGCTTACATCACTGAAGGCATCATTGCTGGCTTCTCTATTAGGGAAAGTGCTGGGGACCCACAATAGAAATGTTCTTACTTCTTTTAAAATCAGAAAGGAAAAAATGAACTTTTAGATCAAAGAAAATATTTTAACATATGATAATATATTTTTCTGTATACCAATACAATTATAAAATATACATCCTAATGTTTTAGAGAGGAAAGGATCCACAAAGGCAAAAGTATTCAGGACCCATGAGAGCCATAGTGTGGCCCAGTGTCCAGGACTTAGACCTAAGCTGGGAATCCAGCTCTGTGTTTCCTGGTCTCTGGGCCATGAACTTGCAGAGTTAATGCTCTTGTAGTATTGTTTGTAGACTGAAGAATCTCCGAGAAACTATTGTGTACCTTTGTGATTGATAAAATAGGAACTGTGTTTAGTTAGCCAGCATATAGTACATTATATGTTTTTGTTGTAGTATTTTGAAGTGTTTCTGAAGTCATTTTTTCACATATATTCTCAGCAAAGATTACCAAGAGAATAGTTACTATGATGTATACCTGGAAAGCATCCATATAGTTTTGTGAAGTTAGAAAAGTAATCCATAAACAGGAATGGCTAAGAAGCATTGATTTAATAGATCTATATACCAACTATATCAACATTTTTAAAAATGTTACTTATTATAACTAATACTCTCTGAGTGGAGCCAGGATGTATTCATCTAGGTCAAGAATATACATATACTATAGGGTAAATCTGAGAGATAATGACTGCCTTCACTTAGAAGGGGACAAATCCAGGGTTGATTTTTTTATTTTTAAATCCTTTTCCAACACTCAGTGAAAATTGAAATGATATTCAGCTCTTCCCTTGCTTGTTAGAACTCTACCTTGTTGGCTTCGGTTCACCAGCCTCTCCTAGTTCTCTAACTTTTCCCTGTCATTTGTCTTGACATCCATAGAATCCTGCCTTGATTTTTTTTTTCTCTTCTATATCTTAGGGTGGAAAATTGCTTCTCTGATGTAACTTGCATGGCTTCAACTCCCAAACATTTCTGATGGTTTAAAAACCAACTTACCATTGGTCATGAGATCATTACCCACCAGCATATCTCTAAGCTTTAAGTATATGTTATATCATTTTATTCATATTGTGATATATTACCACTATCCCTATTTTTAAATGAGGGAACAAATTCATTATAGTTAAAGATTTTGTCCAAGTTCACATAGTCCCCAAGTGGTAAAACTTGGTTTTTCAGACCCATGGGAATCCTAAACTATAATCATTAACAACTGTGGTCTAATGTCTTCCAAAATCCCCATTCATTCCAATTTCATCCTGCAACTTCCTCTACCCAAACCCAACCACGCAAAACACTTCTTCTTTTTGTATTCCTTATTTTGCCTCATGATTTTATCGTCTATATAGTCTCCGAATCTGGAAACATCCTGGAATCTCCATTATCCCCTGTCAAATTGTTCTTCATGTTTAGCAGCATTTAGTTCACAGATGTCATAGCAAGTATATGTTGCTGACATTTCCTGCCTCCTAATTGATTTCCTGGGTTGGTCTTTCCACAGTCCATTTGTCCTGCACAGTTAACAGATATTTTTAATCAATCTGATCCTGTCACTTTGCTTAAAAACCTCTCTTGGCTTCTTCAGGCTTTGTTGCCTACCATTCTCCATAACATTCATCCAAGGTCATTTACAAATGACTCCTTCTATATTTTCTGATCTGATTTGTCTCACATTATGTGATGATTGCTTTTTCAGATGTATGTACATGCTATATAAGAAACAAAATACAAAACAATTTTAAGGTATTGCTAAAAATATCATGGATTTTTATCACTGAATTTCTCAGTAAGATGTTAAAAGTACAACTCCTTTCAGATGGGATACTTCCATTTTTATTAATATTTAGGAGTATCTTATAAGTGAAAAAGGCTAAGATCTGCTGATTGGTTTTTTTGATCTTTACTTACTAAAAACCTTTCTTTGGGATTTTAGAGCTTAAAAATTTTAATGAACATGGGTAACCATTTCAGTTTCAAGGTTATAGACCCCATAGCCAAAGTCATTCCTGGACTGAATAATGGAATGATTTTTTTGGGGTGTGAACCTAGGTGTCCATAGAGTTACTAGCCCTATGATCTTTCCAAAGTAGGGAAGGATTTAATTTTTTTATTCTTCACAGACTATTAGAAAGAACTTTTAAAGCTTAACGGTAGATTTCGATATAGAAATGGCAATGAAATAAAAATGAAAAAAGTGATATTTAGTTATAATACTATATCCAATGTGGTTTGGTCTTCAATTGTGTCCTATCTTGAAAGCAGGGGATGGACGTTGTTTTCCATCAGTGTAGCCTCTATTCGTTCATTTGATAGCATCACCAGAGCACTGGGCTTACATAGGTCATTTCTCTCATACCATGGCTCTGTGTGATGAGGGAGGAGATTGGGTTCGCGAGTTGGACATGTTTGGGTTAAAACTTGGGTACAAAGTCACCAAATATTATACTTCAGTTTCCTTATCTCCGATATAAAAACAAAGCCTACTTTGTAAGGTTACTGGGAGTTTAAATAAGATAGGGTTGAACTTATAAAGAATACTAAATCTTGATTTCTCTTTCTGTGGTACCGATACCAAAATAGCTCATATCTATTTAGAGTGTAAAACTCTAAGGCTGGGGATACTTAACACTTATTTGGTCTAGCCCCATATTTCATAAATATGAAAATACTAAGAGGCCATGTGAGATTTGTTGACCACATCATGAAATTGTTATATAAAGGGAATAGGCTGAGGAGTCCTCTTCTAGCCTAGTATTGTCCATCCCTAGTGATGGCAAACGGATCTTCAATCAAATGCTAATTAGGTAGTAACTGGATTGAATGGAACAAAGAAGTGAGGACCTTCTTAATTCTGGGCACTGGGCTGGTGCTTCTAGGTACAGTGATGGATAAAATATTTCCTCTATCTGAAATGGCTCCTAAAAAACTGTAACAGTGCCTGCACACTAGAATCACCCATGAATTGCCTTAAAACTTACTCATGCCTGGACTTCCTGTTGAGTTTTAAGTTCAGAATTTTAAAATTCTTTTGGTCTAGAGTACAATCAGGCACTAGACATCAACACAACTGAATAATAAGTGTTATTTATGATGGAATGATAACTGTGATGGAGAGAAGAGCTTGGGAACACAGAGGAAGGAAGGATTTGTCTAGTGATCAAAAGGACAGCTTTGGGACACCTGCCGAAGAGCAATTCCAACTGTTCTCACCCATCGTTAATTCAACAAATACATCTGGAGCAAAATGTCTCTTTCAGGTATTGTGTTTGATATCAT
The DNA here is from genome assembly GCA_004024625.1 of Mellivora capensis. Lineage (NCBI taxonomy): Eukaryota > Metazoa > Chordata > Mammalia > Carnivora > Mustelidae > Mellivora > Mellivora capensis. The sequence continues at coordinate 17,087 of PISX010019884.1, forward strand.
CTGTGAAAAAGAAATGAGCCAAACAATTAACAATTATGGGATATGGGGAATAAGACTGGAAATTAAATAATAAGAATTTATAATTACTTCCCAAAGAGAGAGAAATGCCAAAGCTCTCTGTTTTGTAGAGCTGCACATCAGGCAACCACTAAGTCATGGCAGATATTTGGAAATAAGATCTGGATCAGCCCTGGATTTTTAGGACTCTGATTTTCATTTGTGTCCTGACAGTTTGGCTCAGAAACACAGTGGCAGGCTTTTCTCCCCTCCCCTTGTCCTTCCTGCCAATTGTTGTTTCCTTCCTCAGACTGTTTCCTTCTCAGCCTATAGTTTAGGGTAGAGTTAGCCTGATAGCTGAGACAGAAGCCCTGCCACATTTGGAGATCTGGTCCATCCTTGCAGAAAGGAGGCAATATCCCCCACAGCAGTGAAGTATCAGGACAAGCAGGAAGGAGCAGAGGGAAGGCTGAGAGCAATTTCGGGGAGATGGAGGCCCCCCGCCCCCCGCCCACCTGTTTCCTTTTCCTCAATACATAACAATGACCGAGTAAATTGCCATATGCCAGAAAGTTGTTATAATTTCATATATGTAAATCTATACAAATTCATATAAATCTCCATAAATCTATAATGGTTATGATGTGCCAAGCACCCTCTAATGTACTACCTCAACTCACCCAACTATTTGAGACTTCATTAGCTTCCCCACTTCCCTATTCTTCCCATCTTCCAACATGCTTAGATTTCATTTTCTTTCCTTTCCCCCTTAAGTCTAGTGTTTGTCACAACATGTATAACTGTAAGTAGAAATCCTGGCCGTGATACAACTGGATAATTGTGATATGGGGGAATGGGGTAGAGCAAGGATGGATAGACGGCAGAGCTTGTAGTCCCAAGTTGACAAACTTGAAGAAGGCATTTTAAAAGAGACTACCTATAAATGGAAGAAATTATGCTATCTATCCCATAAAATTTTTAATATTTAAAATGATTCACAGTATTTGTCTAGGGAAGTAAAAACATAAACACTCCATGAAAGAATCAGTGTTTCTTCCTGAAAGCAGTAGTCTAAGAAAACCTTGTGATTTTATTGTTTAGGATATATGACAAGAAGTTCTGTTTATTATACAAACTGGATTTTTTTTTTCTCCAGCAACTTTCCCCCACTTTGTAGGTTGTAGTCCAGACATACATGGCTGTATATTTATGAATCTGTCTAGGGGTCTTGACTACCAAGTGGCACTTTCAGAGACCATTGAGGGTATGCGGTGTGAGGAGGCAGAGAAGAAAGGTCCTCCCTCAGGGGTACTGGCCAGGTGGTTTACCAGTGCATACCCAAGTCCTCACGTTACTTGTCCTAAGTCTTCCTGAGGAGCATAGACATTTTCTTGAGGTCTTCACTCAGTCTCATGGGGATGCCCCAGGATATATTCTTTCTGCCCTCTAGGCTAAAGATGCTATGTGTTTTTACAGTTTCTGGGAGTGGGATCAGGGAGGAATATCACGGTCACAGGAGCCATGACAAGAAGCTGTATTTTCGTATAATCTCCAGTACTACAACTTCATTTTTCTTGATAATGGCATTATTGAAAAATAATTTATAGGTTTGGTGCGTTTTTTTTTTTAAGATTTTATTTATTTATTTTTGACAGAGAGAGAAATATCGAGAGCAGGAATACAAGCAGGGGGAGTGGGAGAGGGAGAAGCAGGCTTCCCGCCGAGCAGGGAGCCCTATGTGGAGCTCGATCCCAGGACTCTGGGATCATGACCTGAGCTGAAGACAGAGGCTTAAGGACTGAGCCACTTGGGTGCTGAATTCCATAGTTTTTGTGTATTCATAGAGCTGGATACAACCACCACTATAATCAATTTTAGAATACTTTCATCACCACAAAAAAAAGCTGTACCCTTCAGGCACCACCTTTAACCACCACTTCTCCCCCATTCCTCCACGCCCCCATCACCACCAGCCCTATCACTAATCTCCTTTCTCTTTTTGCTTGTCCTGTATGTGATAGGATCTTCATTAAAAACAAAAACCAATTCTATAGACCAGCAATTCTTAAATCTCTTCCTCCTCCTCTTCTTATTAGGCCACATACAAAAAAAAATCCTTGAGGACCCCCGAGAGCTTTTGTTTATGTAAATTATGTCTATCAATATTTAAAGTATAAGAAATTAGAACTGAGAAATTTAAAAATTGCTTTTTCATTGATTCACTTAAAAATAACAAATCCTTGGGGCACCTAGGTGGCTCAGTGGGTTAAGCCTCTGCCTTTGTCTCAGGTCATGATCTCAGGGTCCTGGGATGAAGCCCCGCACCTGGCTCTCTGCTCAGCAGGAAGCCTGCTTCTCTCTCTCCCACTCCCCTGCTTGTGTTCCCTCTCTTATTGTCTCTCTCTGTCAAATAAATAAATAAAATCTTAAAAAAAAAGAAATGTTAAAAAAATAACATCCTTTACTTATTAATGTAATAATTTTTATGAAAAATAATATTTCCCTCTCAACATTAGTAACAGGAGAGCTTTTCTTTACATATTTTGAAGATCTGTTTCATTTCTGGCTTAGAAGATAGCTGGAGTCTCATATATGTTTCTTTTTTCAGTCTGTTGTGATGTGTTGTTTTGAATAAGTATCTGAAAAGAATCTAATCCCATGGAGAAATATTTCAGTAGCTTCTTCGGATAATTGTGGATTTTCTTTTTTGACACTACACCAAACTGGGCAAGTGGTAGTTCCTTAAAGGTTGATTGTAATACAGAATCTGAAATAATATCAATGATTTTTTCATACTCTATACACTCAAGAGAGAATGAGAGTGAAGAGTCAGATGCTTAGTAATAATGGAAATAATTTTGACCTCATAAAATTTTGAGAGAATCTCTTGAAAGACTGTATTTTGAGAATTGCTGCTGTAGACCAAGGATAATAATGATTTAACATGTACCTAGCAAGGGTGGGATAGCCTTCTTAAGCCTTGGATTGAAGAAGACTGATGGAAAACTGAACTAGACAGAGCACATCAATAAATAAGGCCCAACGTGGAGCTCAGTCTCATGACCCTGAGAGCATGACTTGTGCTGAAAACAAGAGTCAGACGCTTAACTGACTGAGCCACCCAGGGGCCCCAATAAGGATTTTAGGAAGCCCATAAGAAAGATATAAGAAACAGGAGGAGTAACTAAGTAGATTAAGTTTATAATCCTCCCTGGGAAACAAAGTCTTTTTTAACAGTAAATACCTCAGGAGTAGAGCTTACACATGGTATTGCTGAGGGACCTGCAAAGGGAATTTAAAGAAACCTGGAGTAAGACATAAGGAAGTCCTACCCTGAGCTCACACTGCCTCTCCCCTGTACTTCACTCTAGCCAAACCCCATGTCTTTCTGTCTCACAGCCAAATAAGGCTACACCAAATTATTGTGTAAAATGAGACGCAGACTCAAGATTTACAGTATGACTTTTTGCTTATCAAAATTCCACCACAGAAAAGGAGAGAGTATAACTAGTCAAAGGCTGAGAATCACCCTAATAAACTGTCCTTAGTTAATTCATTTAAAAAAATGTTACATGAAACTACAGATTTTATTTCTTTAAATATTTTCATCTTTATTTTCTAAAAAGAGGTTGTTTTTTTAAAGATTTTTATCTACTTATTTGAGAGAGAGAGACACATAGTGAGAGAGGGAACACAAATAGGGGGAGTGGGAGAGGGAGAAGCAGGCTTCCCACTGAGCAGGGAGCCCGATGTGGAGCTCGATCCCAGGACCCAGGATCATGACCTGAGCAGAGGGCAGACGCCCAATGAAGAAGCTACCCAGGCACCCCAAATTTTTCATCTTTAAAAAAAATTCCAATACAGTTAATATGCAGTGTTACATTAGTTCCAGGTGTACAATATAGTATATACAATATAGTGATTTGACAATTCCATACATTACTCTGTGTTCATGACAAGTTGTACTCTTAATCCCCTTCATCTATTTTACCTATTTCACTCATTCCCCACCCACCTTCCCCATGGTAACCATCGGTCAGTTTGACCTCTCAAGTTACTCTAGTTAAGAGTCTGTTTCTTGGTTTCTCTCTCTCTCTCTCTTTTTTTTCATTTCCTTTGTTACTTTAGTTCCACATATGAGTGGAATTTGTTTTTTTCTATCTGACTTATATCACTTAACATTATACCCTCTAGATCCATCCATATTTTTGCAAATGGCCAGACTCCATTCCTTTTTTATGGCTGAGTAATATTCCTGTGTGTGTGTGTGTGTGTGTGTGTGTGTGTGTGTGTGTGTGTGTAGATATGGATATAGGTATAATCTTTTTCCATTCATCTATCGATGAATACCTCAGTTGCTTCCATATATTGGCTACTATAAAAAATGCTGCAATAAACAGGAGTGCATATGTATTTTCAGATTAGTGTTTTAATTTCCTGTGGGTAAATACCCAGTAGTGGAATTACTGGATCCTGTGGTAATTCCATTTGTAATTTTTTAAGGAACTTCCATACTGTTTTTCAAGGTGGCTATACCAGTTTACATTCCCACCAATGATACATGAGGGCTCCTTTTTCTTCACATCCTCACTTGCTTTTTCATGTGTGTTGTTGATTTTAGCCATTCTGACAGGTGTGAAGTGGTATCTCATTGTACTTTTGATTTGCATTTCCCTGATAAGTGATGTTGAGCATCCTTTCATATGTCTGTTGGCCATCTGAATGACTTCTGTTCATGTCTTCTGCACAGTTTTAATTGGATGATAATGATTTGCTGTTAAGTTGTATCAGTTCTTTATACATTTTAGATATTAACCCTTTATTAGATATGTCATTTCCAAATATCTTCTCCCATTCAGTAGGTTGTCTTTTAGTTTGGTTGGTTGTTCCCCTTGCCGTACAAAATTTTTTTATTTTGACGTAGTCCTAAGAGTTTATTTTTTCTTTTGTTCCCCTTGCCTTATGAGACATATCTAGAAAAATGTTGCTATGCCCAATGCCAAGGAAGTTATTGCCTGTGCTCTCTTCTAGAATTTTCTATGGTTTCAGGTCTCATACTTAGGTCCTTAATTCATTTTGAGTTTATTTTTGCATATGGCATAAGAAATTGGTCCAGTTTCATTCTTTTATATGTAGCTGTCCAGTTTTCCCATATCACTGATTGAAAAGTTTGTCTATTTCCCATCACATATTCTTGTCTTCTCTGTTATAGATTAATTTACCATTGGTGGGCTTATTTCTGGGTTCTCTATCCTGTTGCCTTGATCTGTATGTCTGTTTTTGTGCCAGTACCATGCTGTTTGGATTACTATAGCTTTGTAGTATAACTGGAAATCTGGGATTTTGATTCCTCTAGTTTCGTTCTTCTTTTTCAAGACTGTTTTGGCTATTTGGGTCTTTTATAGTTTCATACAAATTTAGGGATTATTTGTTCTGTTTCTGTGAGAAATGCTGTGGGTATTTTGATCGGGATTGTATTGAATCTTCAGATTGCTTTGGGTAGTATCAACATTTTAATAATTGTTCTCTCACTTCACGAACATGGAGTATGTCTGTGTCATCTTCAATTTCTGTTGTTAATGTTTTATAATTCTCAGAGTACAGGCCTTTCATTTTCTTGGTTAGGTTTATTCCTAGGTATTTTTATTATTTTGGTGCAATTTTAAGTGGAATTTTTTTCTTTTTCCTTTTTTTGGAATTTTTTTTTTCTGAATTTTTCTTTCTGCTATCTCATTATTAGTGTGTAGAAATGCAAGATATTTCTGTATATTGATTTTGTACCCTGTGACCTTACTGTATTTATCAATTCTTATAATTTTTTGGTAGAGTCAATAGGTTTTTTATATGTAAGATCATGCTATATGCAAACAGTGAAAGTTTTACCTTTTCCTTACTCATTTGTATGCCTTTTACTTCTTTTTGTTGTCTGATTGCTGTGGGTAGGACTTCCAGTAATATGTTGGACATCATTGTCTTATTCCTAATCTTAGGGGAAAAGCTGTCAGTTTCTCACCATTGAGCATGATGTTAGCTGTGGGTTTTACGTATATGACCTTTTTTATGTTGGCTGATGTATGTTCCCTCTAAACCTGCTTTTTTGAGGATTTTTATCATGAATGGATATTGTACTTTTTCAATTGTTTTCTACATCTATTGAAATGAGCATATCGTTTTTATCCTTCCTCTTATTGATGTGAAGCTTCACATTATTTAATATGTGAATATTGAATCACCCTTGCAACCAGAAATAAATCCCACTTGACTGTGGTGACTTATGTATTTGAGAGTTTTTATTTTTAAGTAATCACTACACCCAATGTGAGGCTCGAACTCACAATTGCAAGGTCAAGAGTCACATGTTCTACAACTGAGCAAGCCAGGCACACTTCACCTTTTTTGTTTTTTTTGGGGGGGGGAAGATTTTTTACTTTTTTGAATGATTCTGTTAATATATTGTTGGATTCAGTTTGCTAGTATTTGTTGAGGACTTTTGCATCCATGTTCATCAGAGATATTCATCACCAGATATCTCTTGCTTTCTCTCTCTCTCTCTCTCTTTTGTTTTGTTTTGGTATCAGGGTAATGCAGGCCTCATAGAATAAATTTGGAAGTTTTCTTTCCTCTTCTGTTTTTTTGGGATAGTTTGAGGAGAAGAGGTATTAACTCCTCTTTAAATGTTTGGTAGATTTTACCTTTGAAGTCATCTGGTCATGGAATTTTGTTTGTTGGGAGTTTTTAAATTATTGATGCATTGTCATTGCTGGTAATCAATCTGTTCAAATTTTCTATTTCTTTTGGATTCAATTTTGGGAGTTGATATGTTTCTAGAAATTTATCCATTTCTTCTAGGTTATCCATTTTGTGGGTCTGTATTTTTTCACAATCTTTTTTTTTTTTCACAATCTTTTATAATTCTTTATATTTTTGTGGTTTCAGTTGTTATTTTTCCTATTGCATTTCTGATTTGTTTATTGGAGTCCTCTTTTTTTGGATGAGTCTGGCTAAAGGTTTATCAATTTTGTTGATCTTTTCAAAGAGCCAGCTCCTGGTGTCCTTGATCTGTGCTATTGGTTTTGGTTTTTTTTGTTTTTGTTTTTTTTTAGTTTCCATTTCACTTATTTATACTCTAATCTTTATTATTTCCTTTCTTCTACTGGTTTTGGTTTTTGTTTATTGTTCTTTTTCTATCTCCTTTAGCTGTAAGGTTAGGTTTTTCTTGCTTCCTGAAGTAGGCCTGTATTGCTCTAAATTTTTCTCTTGGAACAGCTTATGCTGCATCTCAAAGGTTTTGGACCATTGTGCTTTCATTTGCATTGTATCCATGTTTTTTTAAATTTCCTCTTTGATTTGTTGATTGACCCATTCCTTGTTTAGCAGCATGTTATTGAACTTCCATGCATTTGCGTTCTTTCCAGATTTTTTTCTTGTGGTTGATTTCTAGTTTCCTAGCATTGTGGTCAGAAAAAGATGCTTGGTATGACTTTGATCTTTTTTAATTTGTTGAGACTTAATTTGTGGCCTAATATGTGATCTATTCTGAAGAATGTTCCATGTGCACTTAAAAAAATTGTGCATTCTGCTCTTTTAGGCTAGGACATTCTATATTTATGTTAGATCCATTTGGTCCAATGTGTCATTCAAAGCCACTATTTCCTTGTTGATTTTCTGTTTGGGTGGATCTACCCATTGATGTAAGTGGGGTGTCAAAGTCCCCTACATGATAGTATTACAATTGATTACTTCCTTTATGTTTGTTTTTAGCTACTTTGTATATTTTTGTGTGCCCATGTTGGGTGCATGAATTTTTACTAATGTTACTACTTCTCATTAGATCGTTCCCTTTATGTTTATGTTGCATCCTTTTTTGTCTCTTTTACAATGTTTGTTTTAAAGTCTATTATGTCTGATATAGGTATTGCTATCCTGGCTTTCTTTTCACTTCCATTTGCATGACAAATGCTCTCTCATTCTTTCCCTTTCTATCTGCAAGTATGTTTAGGTCTAAACTGAGTGTCTTATAGGCAGGATAGGCAGCTTGCTTTTTTATCCATTCAGTGACCCAATGTCTTTTGATTGGGGCATTTAGTCCTTTTCATGCAAAATAATTATCAATAACTATGTACTTATTGATCTACTTATTTTATGGTTCTTTTTGTAGTTCTCTGTTCCTTTCTTCTCTAGCTCTCTTCTCATGGTTTGTTGGCTTTCTTTAGTCATCTACTTGAATTCCTTTCTGTTTTCATTTGCATATCTATTACTGGTTTTAGATTTGTGGTTACCATTAGGTGTTTATATAACATTTTGCATATAACAGTCTATATTAAGTTGATGGTCACTTAAGTCTGAACCTATTTTTCTCTCCCTTCCACATTTTAGGTATATGGTGTCATATGTTAGATTGTTTTATTTTTTAACTCTCTTGACTGATTTTTATAGATATACTTAATTTTAACTGCAATTATGCTTCCTACTTTTCTTACTTCTGCTTATGGTCTTTCCTTTCCACTCAGAGTCCCCTTTAACATTTCCTGTAAGTCTAATTTGTGGTGATGAATTCCTTTAACTTTTGTTTGGGAAACGCTTTATCTCTTTTTTCTATTTTGAATGATCTCCTTGTTGAATAGTGTGTCCTTGGTTATGGGATTTTTTTTTTTTTCCTTTTCTTTCAGAACTTTGAATATATCATGTGACTGCCTCTGGCCTACAAAGTTTCTGCTGAAAAATCAGCTTAGAGCCCTATGAAGTTTCCCTGTTTCCCATGTATGTAAATGTTTTCTTCTCTCCTGATGCTTTTAAAATTCTCTTTATCAGTACTTTTTTGCCATTTTAATTACTATGTGTCTTGCTGTGGACCTTCTTGGGTTGATTTCATTGGATGCTCTCTGTGCCTCCTGGACCTGGATTTCTGTTTCTTTCCCCAGAGTTTTTAGAAACCCTAAGACAGTTTTTAGCTATTATTTCCTCAAATAAATTTTCTGCTCTTTTTTTTTTGTCTCTTCTGAATCTCCATAATGTGAATTTTATTATGCTTGATGGTGGCACTGAGTTCCCAAGTCTATGTTCATTGTTTTGTTATTGTTATTGTTTTTTTTTCTCTCTCTATCCTGTTCATTTTGATTGCTTTCCATATTCATTCCTCTGGGTCACTGATCCCTTCTTATTGCTCTAGTCTGCTATTTATTCCCTCTCATGTATTTTTACTTTGTTATCGAGTTCTTCATCTCTGATTGGTTCTTTTTTTATGTTTTCTATCTTTGTTGAGAGTTTCACTGAGGTCCTCCACTCTTTTCTCAAGTCCAGTCAGTATCTTTATGATGATTACTTTAAATTCTCTAATATTTTAGAGATAGAGATAAATAATATGATTTATTAGAGAGAAATTCCTTTAGGTCTCTTGCTGCATTTTTGTCCTGTTCTTTCATTTAGGACCTATTTTTCTTTCTCCTCATTTTGTCTAACTCTCTATATCTATTTCTTTGTTTTGGGAAAGTCAGCTACATCCTCTGCTCTTGAAATTAGTGGCCTTAAAAAGAGGTCCTGTAGTGCTCTGCAGTGCAGTGTCTCTTGTTCACCAGAACCTGGTGCTTCATGGGTGTATCCTTTGTGTGTTGTGTACACCCTACTATTGTGGCTGAGCTGCTTCTGCCTTCAGCTCAGTCATCTACAGTATTTCTCTTTGCCTGTTGTGGGCAAGATTTGGTCCCTGTATTGTTAGTGGGCCATTCTAGGGTTTCTGAGTTTGAGTTGAGTCAGACTAGACATTTTTCAGAGATGAAGTACTGCTAAGCTGCAGGGCACTTTCCCTGTGTTGTGCCCTGAGAAGATTTTATTGATGGGTGGGGCCTGTAGTCAAACCAGATGTCTGTCCCCAGCCCACTGCTCGTGTGTGTGGTTATCTCCCCATTTCCCTAGGGTATGAGTCACTTTGAAGTGGTGCTAGTCTCTGTTGTGACTGTGTGCACACTGCCAGGCTTATGGTATAACTTTGTATGGGCTCCAGCTAAATGCATATTGGAGGGGGTGCAGGTCCTGCCCCCTAGAATGCTGGGGCTAGGTGCATGGTGCCAGGGAGGTCCATGCTTGTCCTTCTTAGACCAAAGTAGGCTGGGTTGGATGGGGTGTATCTGTAGAAAAGTACACAGGAGCAGAGTAAGTGGTGTTAGCAAGCTAGGTAGTGAGTTTTGGCCTTTTGCTGGTTCCCAAAGGTGTTTGTGTGTTTAGGTTGGAGGACAGGGAAGGGAAATGGTGCCTATCAGCTTTATTGTACCTAGAGTAGTTTCCCAAGGAAGCATGCCATTACATGCTCTGAGATTAGTAAGCAGGTCTCCCTCCTATAAACCTCAGGCATTTTTCAACTGCTGCTTCTATGCTACATCTCTGTGGGACTGTTTGCTGTGCTGTCTCTTTAAAGGTAGAAACTCTGCCCTCTTGACTCTCCCAGAGCCAAGCTCATTGATTTTTAAAATTCCAGGTGCTAAACCCCTCTGATTGTAAGAACTTGCAAAATTTGGCCCCTCTTATTTTCAAAACCGAATGTTATGATGGTTTCTCTTCTCTGTGTGAGTTCTTCATATTTGGGGTATCTGTTCCTTTCCCCATTCTCTGCCTGTACATCGTTCCTTCCACAGGCCATCCTGTGGGTCTGTTAATAGCTTCCAACCATGTCCCCGCCCTTCCTATTCTCTTTGATGTGACCTCTTCTCTACATTTAACTGTGGAGAGTCTGTTCTACCAGTCTTCCAGTCATTTTCTGAATTATTTACACTGATGTGTTATCTACTTGTATCCATGGGACAAGGTGAGCTTAGGATTCTCCTACTCTGCCATCTTCCCTGAAAGTCCTTAGTTAATTCTTGCTAGAAAATGTAGTTGCTAGAAAAATTGGGGCTGGGTTATAATGAAAACTATTTTAGGTTACATTCTGTCATGTGTACAAGAAGACAAAATAATATATTAGATCTTTTTTTATTAGCTTGATGAAGTTACAGGCTCTCTGTCCCTTTAGGTTCTCTGACTACCAATGCATGAAAGATCCACTTCACACAAAAACAACAATTATTTCAGAGGTATGATATGGTGGTCCTTGGAGAAGACCTCAATCAACCAGAAATGAAAGCCAATAGCTGGTCATATAACTATTTGGAGATCAACTTCATGTGCCATCCCCAGTGAATTCCTCATTGTCTAGTCTGATGATATAATTATAGTTCCAGTCTTTTTTATGAATGCTATTGATCCATCCCATGACTATGAAACAACTGCCTGCATTACTTCTAGTTCACCAACCTTTGTGAATTTTCTATAGCTGTTTACCTATGCTTTTTTTTTTTTTTAAGATTTTATTTATTTGACAGAGAGAAAGTACAAGCAGGGGGAGTAGCAGGCAGAGGGAGAGGAAAAAGCAGGCTCTCTGCTGAGCAGGGAGCCCAATGTGGGTCTTGATCCCAGGACCCTGGGATCGTGACCTGAGGTGAAGGCAGATGCTTAGCCAACTGAGACACCCAGGCACCCCTACCTATACTTCTGTAGTGTATTTGCTTAAATCATTCTATTCTTACTCCTAAAATGTTGGCATTACAAGGCCTGGCCTTTAGTTCCTACCCCTTTTGCTTTTTCAGGATGATTGATTCCGTTCTCCAAATACTCCTACAACTTTCAAAATATACCATTTGGGGGCAGGGGTATTATTATGTGTGAGAACTGTGTTTATCTCTTAAAATATTTTAACTTATTTAATTCTTACAACAATATTAAAATTAGTATTGTTGTTTAGCATGTCGATCAAAAAAATTTGTGTTCCTTGTTCAAATCACAGCTTGAAAGATCTGGAACTAGATCATAGACCTGACTGCAGAACCATTGTTTTAAACTTAACAAATGCTGCCCAATATATTGTGAATCCCAATGTCTGACTTGAACCTGAGATCAGGGTTTCATACCTTTGGAGCACTGGAGAGACATCTATAAAATTAATTAATTAAATTTATAGATGCCTCTGTCCCTCCTTTTTCTTACTGAATAAAAATCTTGTAGGAAAGCTGAATGCTGTCTCTGTGTACTGCCTCTATTCTTTATTTCATCACAGTACTCTTTGTTCAGGTCAACAAAATCATCCTTATTAACAGCTCTAATGGTTAATTTTCTGCTCCATAGCTGCTTAATACAATGATTCTGATCCATCCCCCTACTTGTTGCCTACTCCCATTGGGTTCCAGGCCACAATACTCTTGTGATTCTCCTTTCCCCTACTACACCTTCTTAGTCTGTTTTTGCCTGCCCCTGCTATGCCTGACCCTCCAGAATTGGCATTCCTAAGGCCCTGCCTTTAATTATCTTCTCTTGTATACTTCCAGGATTATCAGCTCCAAACCTTTGACTTCAGTTCCTACCTTTATTCATGGTTCAATAACCTATGTAATAGTAATAGCATGTAACATTTATGGAGCAATTACTACTATATGCCAGGCACTTTGCTCACTTATATATCTGTTTGTCTAATTCAGTCCACATCAAATATCATTTTATTATCACTATCCTCATTTCCAAATGAGGAAGTTTATGCTCAGAAAGTCTCTAAATCTTGTCCAATCTCACAGAATGAATAATGGCAGAGCTTTGACCAAACCCATTGTCTATTTGCTCTAAAGCTGATGTTGTAACTACTATGTTTTATTGTCTTTTAAAATTCTCAGTTCTCTTTGGTGCATCCATCCAACTACCTAACAGATGTAGCTCAGGCATTTCTATCTTAATAGATATTGTGCTAAACTCAGTATTCTGTGCCCCTCCTTCCAACCCCTTTCCTACTCTCCAAATGACTCTATTTTAATATTCCTCCTCTGATAGTCTTTATTTCTTATCATGGTTTCTCCTTCAGCCCATTCCCCAAGACTGTGATGTTTTGCATTTTCCCTCTCCCTCATGTCCATGTGCCTCGTCATCCTCTCTAGGTCACTGCAGAGGTGCTTCTGTACCACAGGCTGGTGACCTTCTCTTCTGCTTTCTAATTGACCTCCTGCTACTGGGCTCCCACTGTGGCTGGTCCTTTTCACAGCTAGCAAGGTTAGCTTTTGAAAAAAACTCAATATACTCATTCCATTCCACTTAAAAACCTCTCGTAGCCCTTGTCACCTCCACTGTCATTTCCATTCTCCTTATATTCTCACTCTGTAATTGGCCTTGTCTGCCTTGCTTATCAGAGATATCATGAACATATGTGAAGAATTGTATTTTAAGATAAACATAGATGCTGTTATGTTGAAGAAAACGAAATGGGTTTCAGAACCTTTACTACATTTAAGTGGCTGATCATTTATTTTTCTCCATGGGAAACTAAATGTACAACTATTGTCATGTGCGACTGCAGTTTTTTTGACATGAAAAATGACATTCTTATTCCTAACTACATGCCAACTAGGCTATTTTCATGTAAAAGCTCTTGTTTTAATTAATATTCCTAGCCAGAGCTGTTCTCTGGCTGTGGATCCTGCACCTAGGGGACAGTAATTTTACACAATAAATTTGAGTCATGTTTGAGTGACAGAGTGGAGATGTATACAGGGGGATGGGAGGAGATGGGAGATACTGACACCAGTGTCTTTTTGAAACAGGAATGGGATGAATTCTGTGTTCTTAATAGCTCAATTAGAATGATAAAAACATTTGTCTAGTCCTCTGTTAGCTTCCAATTAAAAAAATGCAAGTAAGGAAGCCTGGAAAAAAGATTATACTTAATATACTATATTTGTAATGTTGTATAACCTGGACGTGTGTCTTAAAATAAAAATGACTATCCTCTTGTAGAGATCAGTCTCCCAGATTAGAGGCCATGTGGAGTGGCAGAGAGTGGAATCGAGGTTCAGATCCATTTGGGATATTTTCCTGGATAACTGTGTGATCATAAGCAAGTCCTATCTTATTTCTGATTCTCGGTTATGTTCAAATGGGGGAGAAATCCTATTTACAATGTAAATGTGAGGGTTCTTGGGAGTTAAGATCAATAAGTGTTACTTTTCCCTACACTGAATGCCTTAAATAGCTCACATCCACTTAGTTGTTTTGTTTTTTTTTAAAGATTTTATTTATTTATTTGACAGACAGAGATTACAAGTAGGCAAGAGAGGCAGGCAGGGAGAGAGAGGAGGAAGCAGGCTCTCCACAGAGCAGAGAGCCCGATGTGGGGCTCGATCCCAGGACCCTGGGATCATGACCTGAGCCGAAGGCAGAGGCTTTAACCCACTGAGCCACCCAGGCACCCCACATCCACTTAGTTTTAACAATTAGAGCTCTAAGACTAGAAGGGACCAGGAAGTTTATGTAGTTCAGAACCATTTTTTTTTCTTTACAAATCTGGAAGTCCAAGAAGATTATGTGAATTGCCAAGAGACACATCATGAACTATTTCTATATCTGGAAGTAGACATCAATATTCTAGTTTCCTAACCTTGCATTGTTAACATGGTTTAATGGGGCTACTAGGAGCTCACAGCTTGGTACCAGACTCCTTACTAACTCAGCTACATGAGGCTGGGACTTCAGTACTAAGAGAAGCAGGAGACACTTATATTATTACATGAAGTGTAAGAATGTACAATGTAAGAATGTGATGTAGTTTTCCTGTGCACCACAAGGAAAGCTTCATCCGATCTGTTACAGTGAAAAGAGAACATTCGAGTCTTCTCATTTATTCCACCCCAACTCACCATTTTGTAATTCAGTTAAGTATTTACGCAGGAGCAAGTCTGCCAGGTGATATTCTAGTTGATCTGAAAAGTCAGAGTTTACAATTAAAGGATGAGGGAGAAATAAAATGTGAAAAAGGACTATTATACCAGGTAGTGATTTTATCCTAAAAAGAAATGTAAATAAATACAAAAGCACCTTCTCTTACATAATAGCAAATTGGGCAACTACTGAATAGCAAGGCTGAGGTTCCTTTTTCCAATCTGAGAAATAGAGGTCAGTCAGTTGTTTGTGTTTTTTTGCTGTTTTTAAATTTAGAGTCCCTTTTTTCTTACTGGCTGGCTCACAGATGTAGCTTTAATATTTTTCTCCATTTACCATCCCTTCTCCTCATCTACTCCCCTGTAGCCTCTTGTCCAAGATAGAATTTTCCTGGTAGCAGCAGGTGCTTTCTAATGTCCAGCCTGTGTTCACATGTCAGACATGCAGCCATGGAGGGGGGCAGGGAATGACTTGGGGGAGGTCGGAGGGAAGGTTGAGGAAAGCTGAGTACTGCCTGCGGCACCCTTGCTGCACATCTGTACCCCTCTCTCTTCCAGATCTCACAGCATTCTGTTGAGCTGAAGAAACTCAGAAAGTTCACATTCCATGCTCTCCCCCTGCCCCCATCAGGACACCGTGGGATACTGGGCTGTGCTTTGGGACCTTTTTGAATGGAACTAGATGAAGGGAATCCAGGAGGTACCATGGGGATTCTTTTTCCTCCCCTCATGGCTCCCAAGCTTGCCCCTACATTTTGGTTGCTCTAACACCTCAAGCAGATAGTTACCCCTAAAAGAAAAATGAATGAAGATCCATAGTGAAGTGTGATTTATATGGGTAAAGGCATTCTTCAAACTTTATTATAATCCCAATAATAGAAATTATAAAAAGAAAAGAATGTCCCCAGAGTCACACCATGTTAACCAGATAACTGTCTTTTTGTAAAAAGTGCAATTTCTACTCTGTTCATCTCCTTTGTCTAATTTAAGATATTTCAAGTTATTAATAAGTGGTTCTTAACCCTGGCTCATCTGAATTACTAAGGGGTTTTTTAAAAAAGGTGTTGATAACCATGCTTCACCTTGACCTACAGAATCAGAATCTGTGTTTGTAAAAACGATCCTCAGGTCAACATTCTGATTTTAAAGACAACAGCAGTTTCTGCATATTTAAAAAAAATTTTTTAAGTAAAATTCACAAAACATAAATTTACCATTTTAAATTGTACAGTTCAGTGCCATTTAGTACATTCACAATGTTGTACAACTCGTGTATTTTTGCAAAGCATTTGAGTGACATTTACTGATATATAAAACTAGAAAGTTACATTTCTAATAGATACAGTTAAAGGCTAAGAAAGTTCATTTTTCTTTTTTTTTTAAGATTTATTTATTTGAGAGAGAGAAAGAGAGAGAGAGAGAACTCATGCACAAGTGGGGAAAGGGAGAGAGAGAATCCCAAGCAGGGTCCCCACCCCACCCGAGTGTGGAGCCTGACATGGGGCTCGATCTCATGACCCTGAGATCATGACCTGAGCCCAAATCCAGAGGCACTTAACTGACTGCACCACCCAGGTGCCCCAGTTACTTTTCAAACTATGTTTCAAACTAGTTTTTTCAAGCTTCTCTTATGATTTTGGTTATTGCCACCCTTGGTCTAGTGAGGTAGAATCGTAGAGACATCTGGGCATTGCTTAGGTGTCCTGTTCACCTCTCCAGGTCTAGAATAGTGGGCAAGGGTTCCCCGCCTCTTGCAAAACTTGCTTTATGTAATATGCAATACGAATATCAAGATAGGTCCAATAATAACAATAGCTGACGTGTTTTGAACTTCTATTGTGTTTCAGCTATTCTGCCAGTTCTCTAACCCTCTCAGCATTTTTAAACCTCCCAACAAAACTGCAAATTTCATGCCTTTTTTTCTGTTTGGCAGGTGAAAGACCTAAGAATCAGGGGGGATTTGCTCAAGGTCACATAGCTTGAAGGTGATGTTGCTGGGATTCTATATTTGATCTGTATGATTACATTACTCTGATTGTCTCTCCCAAAGCATCGCATGAGAGCTAGTGAAAGCAACACTAGGTGGAGAAGCTGGTTCAAACATTAGTTCAAAGCCATGTGTTCTGAGATTTGAAACTAAGGTCTGTAACCAGTGAGGCCAAATGGAGGAAGAAGAAAAGGTGTTGAAGGCTAGCCAGATGGTAGGGGCTGTACTTAAATTTTGCTTGTTTACCTCATAGACTCCTCTTTCTTTGACAGGAAGGATTCTCTGGAAGCAAGTTTTAATATATACCTGTGTGTCCAATGGGAAGAGTCCAAAACGGACTTTCATCATCATCTTGATAACAGGCATCAAGAGTAAGGTCAAGCTAAAGAGAGTAGTCCAGAGTGTTAGGAGGCCAGCTACGGCAGCAGTGCCAGTGGGAAAGTCTTTAAAGGATTCCTTCATGCACGAGTTAGTTTCTAGAATATCTTTCTGGTTGCTCCTAAGCTATCTGGCTCCCATTCAATCACCAAGTATTTATTGCATGTCTTCTATGTGCCAGGTGTTGGGCTCAGCTCTGGTGTGTGTCAAAAGGAGTGAAGAGCTGAGAAAAGTTAGAGGGAGAAGTGCTAATTTTTAGGGAAATGGCTATTGTGTAGGAGGAAAAGAGCAATTTGCTGTATGCCACTTCTATGGAGAGTGAGCAGGTGGAAGAACCGCAGTGTCTGTAGAGGGTACATCAGAAGGGCACCTGCTGATTCACCTTGTCTGCACGTGTCTGGGCACTGGATGGGAGGATAATTGCATTGACGGTTGTGAAAGGTGTCTTGCCAAGTTGGAGCATGTGTTAGAATGGAAGATTGGAGACTAATTGGTTGAGTCGTTCATGAAGATGGACTCTTTCATGATCCAGCACTTTGCTCCAAACTTGGGTAGTTGTCGGGTGAGCAGAGGTGCAGGGAGATGCCTTAGTTTGAATGTGGTAGGGAGCACATCTGAAATAGAGGCCAAGATACTTACAGAGGGATTTAGGATTAAGAATGGTGTTGCTGCCTGGGCTGCTTCTTGTCTTGGAGGTAGACATCAAGAATAGGGTCAAGCTAAAGAGAGTCGCCAAGTGTATTAATTTCCTAGGGCTGATATAATATATTACCGCAAACTGGATGCTTTAAAATAATAGAAACTTATTCTCTCATAGTTCTGGAGGCCAGAAATCTGACATCAGGGTGTTGGCAAGACCGAACTCCCTTCAGGTCTCTAGGTGAGAATCCTTCCTTGCCTCTTCCATCTTCTGGTGTCTTTGGGTGTTCCTTGGGTTGTAGCTGCATAACTGCCATCTCAGCCTCTGTCTTCACATGGCCTTCTCATCTGTATCTCCCTGCCTGTCTTTTTTAACAACACCTGTCATTGAATTTAAGGCCCACCTGGATGATCCAAGATGATCTTGTGTTGAGATCTTTAATTTACATCTGCAAAGACCCTTTCCCAAATAAGGTTACATTCATAGGCAGATATTTGGAGTGCTACCATTCAACCCACTACAGCAAGTCCTTTGCAAACTATGTTCCGAAACACAAGTGGACAGAGATGACCTCCTAGGTAAGCCTGGATTTGAGGCTATTATTTACCTGCCCTGATTATCCCTTCTCAGCCTTCCTTATCTCTGTGTTTCCATGGATAATGTGGATTACAAGATGCCCTGGGAAGATGCATTTTTCTGTCTGTGCTGGGGCCTGATGGCTGAGATATGCTCAGTCTGACGCAACTCCTGAGGGTAGGGGGCTGTGCTTGGAGTCCAACTTCCAAGCCACAGTGTTTGCCTGGATACTTAATAGTAGATAAAAATAAGTCACTTAAAAAAGGTGTCCCGGGACGCCTGGGTGGCTCAGTTGGTTGGACGACTGCCTTCGGCTCAGGTCATGATCCTGGAGACCCAGGATCGAGTCCCGTATCAGGCTCCCAGCTCCACGGGGAGTCTGCTTCTCCCTCTGACCTTCTCCTCGCTCATGCTCTCTCACTGCCTTTCTCTCAAATAAATAAATAAATAAAATCTTTAAAAAAAAAAAAGGTGTCCCAAAATGTCCTCAGTGAACAGCATCTACAGCTGTAATTTCTAGATCTGCTACAGTTGGTCTGGATGCTCTCAATGTAGCTTTTATCAGGTGTTAGTTTCTTAATGGTCTTGCTACCAGGCTGTAAGAGCAGCCTCATTATCTAATAATTATTGTTGTCAGCATTCTGGGCTATAGATGCAGTAGCAAATGCCATTTGTACCTGCATCCTCCTGGGAAACACTGGTCTCCACTATGGTGTTAAAGATCTTGCTTTGTAGTATTAGGCTGGGTCCTTTCATGGTGGCCAAAATTGGAGTGAGTGTGTAAAGAGTCTTCAGCTGCTATGAAACTATGCTCATGGCTGGAACCCAGCAAGCTCTTTCCCCTTTGGTGGGCACTGTTTAGAGTAGTAATGGCCGAATGTGGTGGGAGAGTTGAGCAGATCTGACAAGGCTCAGGGAATACTGGGTGACCCTCTTCAGGGGAACTTCAACTAAGAAACATGAACTCTGGTTCAGCTTCATCCTGGAGAGATGCTCAGAATATTTTACTAAATTGGAAAACCAGATAGAAGACTGAGGTTATAGAGTGATGTGATATAATGCAACAACAGGGCTTCAGTAGGATATCCTTCCTTCTCTGCTCTGTTGTTCTCCATAGTAATTATTTACTCTCACCTATGTTTTGGACTGAGGTATCTTGTTGATTTTCCCTGTTCCTCTGTATCGTGAGTGTAAGCTCCATGTCCCCAAATACAGTAGGTGCTCTGTATACATTGTTAGTTTGGCAAAAAAATTAAACTATGATTCTCTGTCCTAATGACCTCAATATGCATAAATTCCACAAGAAGGAAAAGGGGTAAATCTGGTTTCAACCCACAAGTCCAACTTTTGGCAGCTAAAAACGCTATTCGCCTCTATCTGTTTAAGAACAAGGACCCCAGTGGTCTGGGGTGCAATGCAGTAGGAGAGATGTTGGGAGAAGGGTGGATGTTTTGGTCCCGCTTCAGGACTTGCTGTTTGACTCTGTTTGGCGGGGGGTGGGGGGGCTTTTATTCCAGGGCTGCTGGTTTCTAATCTAATCAATAAACATCTTGACTAGACAGGACCTAGCCTGGTAAGGCACAGGGGAATTCTGTTTGGGGAGGACCTTTGTTTCCTTAATGACTGTTGTGCTCAGGAACCTGGGACAGGCAATCTTGCATTCACTATTTTATTTTA